>JABFPM010005161.1:0-11632 GCA_022817325.1 Idris sp. 1 HC-2018 | reverse complement strand
CGTATTTCTTCAACGCTAAAGCTTTTAAATGACTTTTCAGATAAGTTGCAAAGAAACTGAAGAAAAGTCCCACTTAGGTTGAATATGTTAATAAAATTATGCTTTTTTGAAGTCTTTTAAAAAATAAAAATTACATTAAGGAGCTTCTTTTGCCATAAAGAAGAACTTGCTGAAATAAAATATTGTAATTAATTTTAAAATCATGCTTTTGATGTTACAGAAAATACAGATTCTATACTAGATGGTAATGTTGATAAAACGACGAACCAGTTAGAATTTGTGTTGGAATAGTGTAATGCGAATCAATAATATAAATGATGGCTAAAATCGTTGCATTGACCAAAATTGAATATTGCATCTGGATTGTTAATCAAATTATCAGTTTGACATGTGTGTTTCGAGAGATAGTCGATATAGAACAATTATTGGAGGGTTGATCAAATACTTTCGTGGAAGCGTTGTAACGTGGCAACACAGCGGAATCGCACGCCATCAAACGGACAAATTTCAATTCAATTAAACGCCTGAATGAACATTTGATTATTAATTCTGGTTAATCATGATGTTTTTAATTTGCAACGACCTATTTCATGCAAAATATTGTTATATTACACATATAATGACAACTTAAGTTAAGAATGCATAATGTATAAAACAAAATTTAATTTTTAAATATATTATTTTGCCATTTTAGCTGAATTTTAGAATTTTTCCATTTAAAAGTTAAAATCATTCCTACTAATTGTGATCAAAGTGAATTCAATGACTGCAACGATTACAGTAAATACTGTGAAGATTACAATGGTTTATCACTAGCGCATAAATAGAATTTACAAAGTTATTGAAAAAAACGATTTTTCTGTTAATTTTTATTTTATCTAAATTACAAAACCTTCATAAGAGTGAGTTAGATTTGTTTTTTTACGAAATGTACAATTTAAAAGTGTATATGGAAGCACTACATTTATAAAAAATATTCAGCTAATATAGTTAATTAAATAATTATTTAAATATGTAATAAACTTTATTAAAATATTAAAAATATTTATTTATGAAAATAAATCATTCTGAGAATAAGACAACTAAAGAAATAAAATAGTTAACTAATTGGTTAATTATAACTATAGTAAATAAATTTAAATATTTTATCAATTCAAATATATTTCTAATTCAGTCGACCATAATTTACTAAAATTTAGTAGACATAATCTCGTCCAATATTAAAAATATTCAATTATATTGTATATTCGACATTTTATAAAAAATACCTTAAATTGATCATTTATGATGAAAAAATATAATATTTCACAAACAATTTTGCTGTCTTAATAATTGATAGTTATATTTTATTAAAAAGTACTTCATTTAATCATATCAATATGAGTTTGGGATATGCGTTTACTATATTGGCATTCTATATATAACCCAGTTATCGTAGATTGCAATACATTTATGCAATAAGATAAATAATAACACTCATAAAAGAGAAACGAAGAATAAGAGGAATTAAAACGCAATAACAGCGTCTGGTACTACCTCTAATATTTATCACTTGTATTTCTTCTTTGTCCTCTTAATTGTATCACCAGTTATCGTGTTCGACTGCGCATGAATAGTGTATGCGTATGCAAAACAAGCATGGTACGGAGTGCACAATTGTAAATATAATCTGAATCAATGTTGTAACTATTTTAGCTCATTAAAATAATCAGGGCAAATAATGTATAATCACGTGAAAAATGTAAAATTATCTCTTTTGTTTTTTTGACGAAACTGTTTATTTTAATACTCAAATAAAACTGTATGTGAAATTTCGGTTTAATTAGTAAATCCGGCATATTCCTACTACGTCAGATTTTTTGTGTATTTATGACTTTTGTTATAGAACAAATAGTATTGTGGTTGGTTTTTGTAATGAGTATTTGGAATTACAAATTTACAGTTTACGGTCAATTTTTATAACAGAATACGGTTTATCGGTCATTTACCGATAATTTTTATTTGTCTATAAATTGGTTGACAAATTTTAAAAGTCAATTATACACAAGCTAAATAAGTTTTTTAAAATACACTTTTATTATAAAACAATATTATTTATATTTTGGTTCCTAAAAACATTGTTGAAATAATTGTTGAACGTCAAATTAAAATCTATTAATTCAACGTTAACGATGATAAAGGTCAAATTCACGTTGACATTAATTTGATTTAATGTTCAAATTGAACGTTTAGTTACTGTTCATATCCCGTTAAATAAACATTATATCCAACAATAATAATACAGAGATTAAACGTTGAAATAATATTATTTCAATATAATATAATCAAATTTTAAAACTTTGATGGATTTACCGAACAAAAGAAATAGATGTTTGCTATGTACAAGTAATAAAATTGTATAAAAATTACGAATATACTTTTATTTTACAATTAGAATTACAGGTTTCAATTTTTGCACATGTTTTCAATGTTTTCTTTTAAATTCAACAAAATCAACCAGTATTTAAAATTTTTTGAAATAGATTTATTACTTGATTATTGTCGACAAAATAAAGCTAATTTTACGTATTAATATTCTTGAATAATAATCATTTGAAAACATTTCAAGGGTAGCAGAACGTTGATTTGAACTTTGAATAATTGTCAACGTAGATTTAACTATTACATTCCTATTAGATGTCTTGAAAATAAAATAAAGTATGTTAAACTTTAAAACAAATAAAACAAGTTATATGTACATTGTCTGAGGAAAATAATTGATTTTGTATTTACTTATTTTGTTAGAAATATAATACTTGAACCTTGCAAGAGTATAATATATATTTTTAGTTACTGAAATTATCGGTATTTTTATATTTTAACCGATAAATACTGAATCAAATTTCGGTTCGATAAACCGGTTAAAAAGATAATAGATTACTGATATTACATTCTTTACTGAGAATGATTATGAAGGGTACGGGGACAGGAAGTAAACTCTTGTCAAATAATTTTAGACGAGTATAATTAGTATAGTGCAATAAGAAAAGTTTAAGGAAAAATAAAGGGAGAGAAGGAGGGGTAAAAAATACGGGTCGTTTCCCGAATTTTTGTGAAACCATTTCAGTATTTGCGTTTCGTCGAAGAGAATCGCGAAAAACTTGCCAAAATAGCCTGGCAGTGAGAATCGAACTTGCTACCTCCCTAATACTAAGCAAAACAGTTACCGCTTTACCAATCTCGGTTAACGATAAATAGTTACTGATTGTGAGCTACTTATTGACATCACTATTTATATACGATTATACTTATAACAAATGTAGAGGAAAGGCAGATAAAAAATGCGAAGAAAACTTAGAGCAATACTCACATAGGATTACTTTCTCTTTTCCACACTAATAGGACTATGTAGCTTAGTGTATTATTATTAAGCTTCTTCTCGATAGAGCCATGTGTAACGGTAGAAGCAATATGAGTTCAATTTTCTGGAAAGGCCAGTAAAATTCTCTTACTTCCGAATAAATATTCTACAGAACTGGCTAAGCGTGCATGAGAAAAAATCCAACAATATCTGTGACTTTTCATAAGAATAGGTTTTATTTCGAAAAATAGGAAAAAAAATTGAAATTTGCAAAATTAAATTTTGCTTTGGCATTAAGAGCATGTCAAAAGTCTGCTGCAACGGAGTTTTTGTTTTATCAAATAAAACTTTTCTCATCATTCCCAAGCAATAATAAAAAATTAAGTACGGTACTTTTTTATTTAGCTTTTGTAAATTATAGACGGTTCACGTAAAAACAATGTTTTTTTTTTATTTGAATTAATTTTTCAGTGCAATAACTAATGGAACTTTGTTTTATAGTTACTCGATTACGATGTTTTTTTTCATCTCATTTCACCCATGTTTTCTGCGGTTCGATTTTAAAACTTATAAAACTATTTTTGCAGCTCAGTCGTCTTAGTAATTATTTAATTTACACACGCGAACTAGCAAACGATGCATAACGAGTGACTGAAAAAAGTTAAACAAACAAAAAACTATCAACTCCTAACTATTATAGATGTGCTCGCAACTCGCAATTTTCTAAACCATCCTTACGAAGCTCTGAAAGAGCTATCACAGTTAAGGGTTAAGAAATAATAAGACAATAAATTTAGACTGGTTTATAAGTTAATTTAAAATAATAAATGTGATCATAATAAGACGAAAACTATTTGTGCTTATAACAAAAATAAATTTGACTCTTACACACTTTATTCAAAATAATAAAGTAATTTAGATAACAAGATAGTATAAGCTTGCAATTATTTAATATTAAATTAATACTAATTAATGATGTATAATATTTTATTTAAGAACAACTATGAATATCTATTTTTCTTTCTAAGAGTATTTTTTCTTGTGAAATTACATCATTTTGACTCTCGATTTAGGTTCGATGCTTCGGATTATAAGCTTAAGTTATGGTTTTGACCCAATTTACGGGTAGATGGCTGATCTTAATATTTACTATCTCAGTCATATTTCGTTTATTTAGTAGAATGTAAGATTAAAAAAATATTTTAGTAAAAACTAGATTATTAATTACTTAAAATGATTGATTAGTTTTTTATTTGAAATCGAACACAGTTTTTTCTTAGAATTATATGAGGATATATATAAATATATTTGATTTTCAAATAATACTGCTTCAATTCTGCAGTATTTAAAAACAAATCTTGCTTTATGGGATTAAAATATTACACCAATGAAAATAATTTGCTTTAATTGATTTTCAAGTTATATATTATTTTTTTAACTAGACATTAATTAGATTATGTGTATATCATAAATTCGAAGTTAAAATCAATTTCAAAAATACGGTACTTGATGATAACTTTGTTTTATATAAGAAAAATGGTTTTATATTACAAACATGATTGTTTTATATAAGAAAATTATTCGAATATAATTAAAAATCATCACATCAATTTTCTATGAATTTTAATTCAATGAAAAAATTTATTTTAGTATTACTAAATTTATCCTTTTAAAATAAATTCTATTAATCTGATTGAAGTCATGATGGGAAAACTAATCGACGATATCATTGACGACCTAAAATTTCAATTTTAACAAAATTTTTTGGTTCTCTTTAGTCTCTACAACCTTTTTTCTGCTTCCCCAATTTCTTTTCATTCTCAAAGGTGCGTGATTTCGAAGTTACAAAGAGACTGAGAGCTGCAGTCGTCTTCTTTTAACTTCCTTTCTCCTTTTATACTCCTCAGTCTTCTTTTAACCTCAATTTCAGACTTTTCGAAAAAATACAAATAGATTAAAAATAAAAAAATATCAACTAAGTTACAAACAAATATGCACAATATATAACCAAATACATATATCAAGTTTAAATAAATAAAGTTAAATTTTTTATAATCTGTGAAAAAAATCGGTAATAATTTGTCTGAAAACAGACATTATGAAAAGTAAAATATTAAAAATATTAAAAGTCATTTTTATCAATCAAACAAAATATTTATATTATTTTGTTTAAATTATTAAATTTTTTCTCGCAAATAACAATGTAATTAATATAACTTCTTATATTACTCTAAAATGTGAGAAATATGATCCTAAATTATATCTTAACTATATGAAAATTATTTATAACAATTTCTGAATATATTTAATATCTTTCGAATAAATAACTATATAAGTATTTTACAACTTTGCAAACCTTACGAAAAGAATTTTAGGAATTTTTGTGAGTTGAATTTAGTTTGGAAATTCGGTACGTTCGATCGTCTTTGTATTTGAAACGACTTTGAAATCAATTGAAAAGTATTTTGAATGTATTCTAAATTGTTTTTCTAAATATTTGCATACAATTATTTAAATTTATTTTAAGTACATTTAATAAATTATCGATAAAAGTGTTCAAAGTTTTACTTAATTTTTCATATAAAAACATCTTTTACATTAATTTAAATTTAAAGCCCAGTATTATTATTTTAAAAGAACAAGCATATTATTATTACTATAATGGATGTAATTTTATCTTAATAAGTAGTTGACTTATTTTTCAACGAAACAAATCATAAAATAATATTATATCTTTAAATTAATGTATAATAACAATTGTGAAACAATATTTTAATAAAATTAACATGTATGTTTTATATTATACTATATATGTATAAATTTGAATTTAAATTTTATTGCTGAAATTCATAATTAACATCAATCTGATATAATTTTATTGAAACAAGATAATGCCTTATTGCTAAGCAAGTCATGTATATAATGTGACATTAGGAAATAAACATATAGTCACATCTAGCATTGAGTTTCCGAATCTCTGAACATGGGAAAATTTACGTTATGACATCAAATTCATATTGTTTTAAGGTTAAATTCTAAACAATATTCAATTCAATTAACAAAATAAAATAAAATTAATTTCAATTTTTTACTTATTCATTTACTACATTAAACTGAATTATTCAAATTAATTTTAATTTTTGTTTTTAAACATATTTAGATATTCTATAACATTGTATTTATTTATTTATTATTCATAAGAATGAATATTATGTATTTAATTTTTTTAACGAGGATAACTCTTTAAATATAGTTATAAAATTTTAAAAATATAAATAATTAACAAAAAGAAAAGAAAAAGAATATATATATACATATAAAATATAAATTGAATGCGAAGTAGATAAATATAAATAGAGAAAATGAAAACTAATACAAAATGCAGTTACTATATAAAAATAAGAAAAAAAACTATGAGTTAATAAGAGTTAAGTATAAAATGTATAGCAACTAATCAGTGATTATGAACATCGAATATAATATGATTTACTTTCTGACGAAAACTAGTCCTAATTATTTCGAAAAATCAAAGTTTTCAAGATTTTTAAAATTATTGAAACATC
Source organism: Idris sp. 1 HC-2018 (assembly GCA_022817325.1). Taxonomy (NCBI): domain Eukaryota; kingdom Metazoa; phylum Arthropoda; class Insecta; order Hymenoptera; family Scelionidae; genus Idris; species Idris sp. 1 HC-2018. Next base: position 4,729 of record JABFPM010005161.1, on the reverse strand, counting down.
ACATTAAGTAAATTTTGCTTAATATTAAAATTGTAATAAAAAAAAACTTTAAAAATTCCAGTCAAAAGTTATTAGTCATTTTAAATAAACTTTATCTAGCACAATTTTTTTGAGTTACTCAAAGTTTAAGTAATTTAAGATTTTTTATATTTAAACTTTATTGTTATGGAACAATAATTTCTTGTATACCAAACATCTTCACTATAAAGCTTTGTACTTAACTGGAATATAATATATTGATCATAATGAAGTTATCATATTCATCTAAGCATTTACTGGGGTCAGTGAGAGGTGATCAGTTAATGTGCGAATTTGGCAAACTCATAACGTACCACTACTGATTAGTTATTTAAGGCTTTGGTTAGGTCGATGCCTTCTTCAAAGACTCGGTATTTCTAAGAAGCATTTGAGTCAATTACAAAGTCAAACTAAATATCAAACACTAAGCAATTAAATGTTGTAATAATACTAATTTTATACTTCAAAAATAATTAAAGATATGTTAAACTAATTTTTTTTACAAAACAATTATTTAAAGGAATCTACTAATTGATTAATAATTTTCCATTACATAAATTAACAAGAAAATTTTCTTTTTACTATTAAATGACGAATCTTAAAAGTTTGAATGTATTAATTTTTGTTATTTTTTTTTAAATAACAAAATCATTGATTTAGCATATAATTAATATTGTAATTAATTGAAAAATTTTTATTTTTAAAATATTCTAAACGTATAAAATACAAAGAATGATTATACCGCTAAAAACTTGTACTATTATCGGTTTTGTCATTTAAAATTTTAAATTTTTAAATGAAAATTCTCTAAAGATGAAAAGATATCATTTAATGTATGATAATCATTTTCGCATGAGAGCTATTATAGTTATATCATGATTTTTGAGATGCTTGTGAAATAAAATTTTGAAATTCTTTTTAACACATGATTTAAACAAAATATTTCTTATTAAAGTTGCTCTAAAAAATCTCAAATTTTATAAGTTTTCATAGATCTAAAGAGTTTCATTTCTATAAGAGAAGTACATAGTAAAATACTTTTTATGAATATTTATCGGTAAACCAACTAAAAATCAGACTGGAATCGCAATGTTTGAAATTTTTGTGTAAGAACTTTTTTTCAAATTTGTGTGTAATAAATTTTATTAGCATATAGTTTACTAATTTTAATACAATTCTTGCTTTGAAACAAAAGTTTGATTTACTTAAAATGTCTTTATTTAAAATTCTTTTTCATTTTTAGATTAAAATTTTAGTCGTAAATCTAAAACACAAAAAACACACATAGTGTAAATGCTGAATATGCCGACTTTATATCATCCGTACATTTTGTACCCATATATTGGTCATATATGGACTAAGTAAACATTTTTTCAATTAAATAAAAAATACAACTTTTTTATAATTAATGTATTGAACATTTCGTTTAAAATTATTCTTTGACTAGTTATTTTTACACTCAGGAAATATTTCTTTCATGTTTAATTATAATTAATTAATCTTTTACTAATTGCAACATAAATACAAAAACAGTTTGCTATTCGTAAAATGACTAGTTTATAATTACAGACGTGGTAAAATATGATTTTAACGACGTATTAAATTACAGTTGTTCCTTTAAAGTATTAATTTACACTTTGTGACAATACTATAAAACACAGTCTGAGGAATACATAACGAAAATATGCACTTCATCTTCTTTTAAATCAATAAAGCATTTCAGACATCTTTGTTTTAATGGAATAAATTTTTTTCAATTTAGTTTATTCTTTGAAGTTGATTCATTTATTTAGATTTTTTGGTTAATTTTACTTATTGTTGTAAATAATAAAAAAATGTTATGACAATAAAGAGAAGTCTAATAATTTGGCTTTTTTGATTTATTTATAACATGAAAATATGAAAAAGTTTTATATGCTGCTCTAATTACAAAAAAAGTTTTTTTTTTCATCGCTTTTTCACATCGTTAGGGGAACATTCGTAAAAGTTATATTGTGTACATGTTGTGTGTGTCTGTGTTTTTTATAGTTAATATTGCAAGACCTTTATTCTGTGATATTTGACATTTGAATTAAACATGCGTACACTCGAAAAATAATAAAACTAAAACTAACCATGATAACAATATTATATACAAAATGTATTTATTCATTTTTAAAACCACTTTGCCAAAGAAATACGAGACTACATGAGACCTGGATGAGTGACAATAACGTAAGTAGTATGAGAGAATAAAGATGAAATACAAAGATGGTAAGTAGATATATGTCTGTTTCATGTTTTCAGGTTGACAAGTTCTTCTACAATACAAGGAACGGTATTATTTTAAAATGATTATATATCATTTTTACTACAAAACCAAGATAATACAGTTCTTACTGCTGAAATTATGTAAAATGATATTTAATATTTTAATATAAAAAGAAAAAAATGTAGCAAAATTAAACAAAAATGATTTTATATTCAATAACGAAATATAAATTTATAGTTAGGTCATGTGAAACAATAAACAAGAAAATTAGAAACAGAGATAAAATGAAAATAATTCATTTTTTATTAAATTTCAAAAATATTTCTTTTATAAAGAAATTTAAATGTTGCTTTATTAAATTATGATTTATTAACGTTTCTTGTATAAACTTTGAATTGCTTCCGAGCTTTTAAAATTATTCAACAATTATTTATACCAAAAAAGATTTATATAAAAATTTGATTTGTATGTTTATTTATATATATATTTTTAAAATATTAAAATAAAAGGAACAATAATAATATTTATCAATTAAAAGTGGACATTAATTATTAAACTCGTTGACAAATATTATCTCATTAAACTTTTTGCATAAATTAATTGTAAAATACCTTTTGCATAGTGTTAGCTTTTTCCTTTATTTTGAAGCTCTTATTTTTATAAAGGTAACACGTTCGATATGAATTATAATTTCAAATAAGCCATCAAAGTATTATCAGATTGAACACAAATGTAAAACAATAACTTTTGGAAATCCCTTCACCGAAAACGTAAAAATATATATCGATCCCTCTTACGAAGACTAGCATGTTTTAAAAAATTACTGAAAACTGTCATGTCTCAAAAAATAGTTGAAAACCAACAGAACTCAAAATTTGTTTGAAAATAGACTCGTGTAAATTGAAATTGGAATATAGGCACATTCTAGTAAAATTTACTATAGGTATGGTACGTACTACTATAATGTACTCTAGGTGTACCATGCATGAGACCGGTAAGTATTTTTTTATCGCACCTGCACGTGAATTGTTTCTTCGCGCCCTCTAAATAGGCGCGCGAAGTAGTACTTCATTCCCTGAGGCACGAAGTATGCCCATGGTGAGTGAAGTGGTTCTTTGCGCCCGCTTCAGAGTGTTCAAAGAAACAATTGACGTTCAGTCATGATAAAAAATTATGTATGCAACATGAGAGCGACCGGTCATCGCCGCGAAGTGGCCATTCACTTCCTTGTTACAAAAATAGCTATTTCACGGGTAATCTATCAATGTTAAATAACAAGAAATTAAATATGAAAGAAGCTGGAAAACAAAAAGGTTAAATTATTAGTATCAAGTACCTTATCAGAGTCAGAATGATAAAGAAACAATAGATTCTTAAAATATTCGACATTAGTATTTAGAGTGATGGAGACTTTTAGAGAAAAAACTAAACAGTGATTAACTCAAATTGAGCGTCCGTAGAACAACATCGTTAACAAAAATGTATTCCCTTAAATTTGTATTGCAATTGAGCTTTTTTTGGTAAATCGCTAATACATTGTTATATTATTGACATGTAAATGAGCAATTCCATAAAATATTTCATTTTGACCGTAAAAAAACAAAAATTTTTTACTAAGAGCTAAACTTAAAGATCTTTTTTTTCCTGTTTTCTGACCTCTTAAGTGCCCGAAAAAGTGGTATAGACATTTTAAAAGCGACATCATTAAATATGGTATCTTGAGCAATTCCACAAACAATTTCAATATAGCAGTAAAAAGAATAAAAAATTTAGAACACCTTTAAGACCATTTTTCAAGAAAAAATGTGGATCCAATAAAAATTCAAAGGTATAGATATTCTTAAATGTGCTATTAAAAATAAATAACAACACTGCTAAAATTAAATTTTCTGTAAAATTGCTCATATATATTTCATTATTGACTATTGGTTCATTAGTTTTGTAAGTTATACCTTAAAAGATGTTTATTCTGAGTAACGTCTTTTACACCAAGAATTAGAAATTTTATTGAAATTTTTATCATAATTGTTGCAATATTAAACAATTTTAAATTAAATTAGCTTGTAAAAGAGATTTTCAATTTCAGTTTAAAAAATAATATGGTCAGAATTAATTAAGTGTTTACATCTATATTTAATCAAGTATAATTATTAAATCATTCAACGTTTTTTTTATAAAATAAACGGTATAATAAAACTTTTTTATAGTTAATTGCACTTAATTATTAATTGCAAAAATCTTATTTAAATTGTCGTACGTGAGTGTGTAGGCCTCACGAAAGACAACCGCGCAATAGCAACGTGTTCCAAGTCTGAACGATTTGGGTGGCCCTGAAAAGGGCCGGAGGGGGGGAAGAAGGAAGGGTGATTGGAAAGGAAAGACGAAAATATAGGGGCTCTACTTCCCGTATCGTTTCGCGTTGCACGGTAATACACGGATACGTTTAGGTGGGGGAGAATC
>JABFPM010005160.1:0-11634 GCA_022817325.1 Idris sp. 1 HC-2018 | reverse complement strand
ATCACAAGTTCCCAGTCATTACCAGGGTCTCCAAACAGACATGCTCTCCGTGGATGACTCGCAGCAGGAACTGGCGGGACTCTGCGGCGGGGTGTACACGGGACTGCTTTTTTGTGGACTGTTCACAGTAGGTCCCTCAAGTCGTCTCAAACATCCCCCAAGGTGTCTCATCAACTGGGCTCCGGCAGCAGGATGAACTGTCGCTGCAACCGGGGTTGACAGAAATGTGGACACCTCCTGGGCACACGTGGTGAAAACATCCCGGAACCGGTCCGCGTAAGAATTCTCCGGTGTCAGATTCAGTCTTCTGGCAGCTCTCAAATTGTGCAAATGTCTGACAGTCAGTTCCAAAATATCAGCCTTCTCCAGTTTGGCAACATTTTCACCTTCAGCCTGAAGTGCTGTGACCATCAGATCCTTGAGCTCGTCCAGACAGCGGTTGATCCGGGCTCGTCGTTTTCGTTCGAGCATCGGCTTCATCACCTTCCGGTACTGGTAGGTTCTGGAGACTGGTTCCTCGTACTCCATTGTCGCAACAGCGGCGTAACTTGTGTGTGGCGCCATCTCAGATTTAATTAACAGTTCACAGGTGTGTCACTTGATAATAACACTTGAGAAACTTGACAAATTTTTGGAGCACACTTTAGTAGATACTTTTTCTAAGTAGTTTGAAGCTACTAGTGGTTAGCTTGAATGATCGAGCTGATCTGATGAGCTGGTGGGGACTCTGCCGCATTTATAGCCGGGTTCCCCACCACCATCGGAATTGGCAGCCGGAGCGTATCGTGGGAAGCTTGCGGGCCGAAACGTTCCCACAGAGGCAGCGGCTGCTTCGGGCCTGTTGCTCTCAGGTTTGTGTGGGGGAATTTCGAGCGACACACCTGCAGCCAAGAATTGCCACCGAGGGGATCTCCAAGGCCTGCAGAGCACACGCCACGATACGTCAGATACGCGACCAGCACGAGCAAGCCGCACGCTCACACCATCTCACTTGGATATTCTGTCTCACTTTGGGCGAGCTCTGTATTATACATATAAAGAGGAGAGATGCTTCTTATTTAATGTTAAGTATGAAAGCGTTACCGATTTTCGTGACGCAAGGGATTGCGTGTAACGGACAAACCTCGGTTCAAGTTTTTTTGAATAGCGGTCCTGGCAGGATCGCCTTGTTTTGACGAGAGAAGTAGGGATCTGTTGACTTATCGATTGACTTTGGATTTAGGGTGCTTTATGTATGATTAGGACATTTTGTAGAACTGTAGGGTGGAATGTTTAAACAGTTCTTGGGAAGATTAAGATTTTGGATTCAGACGATTAAGTTAAGGATAATCCACAAATTAAATCATGCTTGGGGTTTCAAAATATTGTAGTTTGAAAGAGAGCTTGTATGATTTATATTTGCAAGAAGTGAAAGAATTGTATTTCAGAGTGCAACGTGCCAATCCTTATTGGCAGACACACAAGCAATGATTGTGCCATATCAGATATATAGTATTTGCGCACGCGACTCGTTCAGTGATACTTTTTGCCAGGCACAGTGGTTGCACGGCTCGACAGATCAATTCCCGATAAATCCGTCGCTTTGATCGATGCTCTGTTCCGCAATCATCTTTATAAAACGAAAACAATTTTTCCCTGCTCATTCCTTTTGGAGATAAATCAGACACCGACCGCAATTAAGAAAAAAAGTATATCAAATAACGTTTCAATTTTTTAATTGAAACCGCTTCTGTGTGTATGGCGCGAGGCAGAAAAATAAATGAGTCGAAAGTTGTAGAAAGTAGTCTTTATTCATTTTTCAATTAAAGTTAAAATAACGGCTCCAAATCTGCATTCAACAAATGAACAAGATAAATGATGTATGTGTATACTTTGAGTTTCAGTTCTATCAACATTTTCAATCACGTTTCATAAAAACTTGTCTGTCTGAAAACAGATGAGATTTATTTTTGACATCAAATATATTTTCAAAGTAAAATTATTTGATTTCAGCAATATATGAAAAAAAAGGATATTCTTCAAACATTTTTCACGATAAAAACGGTAAAAATTTATCTTCAAAAAATAATGCAATTTAAATGTAAACCCTTTTTTTTATTTCAGATCGAAGGCACGTGATCGAAAAGTAAATACAAAAGTGCATATAAAACAAGCGATCGTGTGTCGCGTTGTGTATATAAAGTCACAGGAAGCGACGAATAATCTGAGCTTCAAAAGCACGGGTGTCGTGTTATAAAGATACGATATTTGCTGATACACCAAGTATGTATGTATATATATAGGTATATACCATACGTTTCGTTGCAATCGCTTTTTAATAACACAAGATGCGTTAGTTAAACAAATAATTACGTTCACACAGATATGTCATTTCATCGGCCCTGTTTTAATGATTCAAAGTAAACGTCATATTTCATTAAGACGATAAGATTAATGCAATAAAAATTAAATTTTAAAATAGATTTCTGGAAGAAAAAGTGGCTTAAATTTAAATTGAAGTTAAGCAGAGTATCTAATTTAAAAAAAAGGTGAGAAAAAAAGATTTTTTTTTAAGACGAGCTTGAGATAATTTATTTAGATCATTATCAGTCAACAGAACATGTTGCGCGACGATGATTCAGAATTAGTCTGGGGAAAACAAAGATGAACTTTTTGTGACGATTTGAATTAGGGTCTGTCATAAAAAAAAACAACTATACCACTTCACGTCGTGAACTGCGCGATTCTGACAGAAAAAGGTGAGCCTTTTTTCTTTCATGCGTAATAAATTATTTCTGACTGGGTACAGTTTAGAGCTGCTTGATTTAAGTCGGGGTAATAAATGCGTGATGATAAATGTAATACATATAATATAAGGTTCCTCCACCAGTTTTCAGAATAACTATTAAAATTTTGATTTTGATGTTCGAAGTGTGAAACGTTTTATCTCTTTAATCATAAACTTTTGCTTCATAAATAATAAGACTCCACAAAAGATCTCATATTTTTGGAAATCTTGTTTTTGATTCAGTATAACTTACATTGTTATTTGTGTTTTTAATTTAAAACTTGTAATTTTTAGTTTAGAATGTTAATCTTTATTTTGAAATTTTACACTTTAAATTCAGAATTTCACACTAAATGTCTTATTGTACAGCTTTTTTGTTTGTTTCACTTTCAAAAGTAATCAATCTTGTTGATTATCTGACATTCATCAATCTGCAGCGTAAAAATATGCAAAACTTATCACCAAAGCGAACAACTTTAGCCCAGTCGTTGGTACATGGCAATCCGCAGACAGCCCGTCAATTACATTGATTGGTCATTCGAGGCGGATGCGCGCACGCTGGCAAGCCAACAAATCGAGCCTCGCCGTTCGAGTCACATCCTATGTGTTATTACGCGCACGCCATATAATGTTGCTTACTGTTCGCATACTGCCATTTAACCAGTTATTAAGTGTCGTCCACATTTATTTCACTAGATATTATTTTAGCAGGCCTTCTCGTACGTTATACGAGACGCGTGATGATAATTATAATTCAATTGCCGTCTAATTTACAACAAGTTTTACAAAAATAATGAACTTTTTTTTTATAATAATGAATTTGGACATCGAGATGAAAGGGATGTGGGCCAATTATGCCGATTTATGATACGCTTGGACAGGCCGACAATTTCGTTGACATATCCTATTTGGGGTGCAACTTCACATGCAAATCTGCATGCAGCAGGATATAAAATAAATACATTGTTTTAATCTCTAAATGAAAGCAAGAGTTGAGCAATATTAAAAAAAGCTTTTTATCTTAAATTATTATTTTTTGACGTACACATATTTTTTAAATTTTATTTTAAATATTTGACCCACTTCAACATTTGAATTATTTAAATATTAGATATATTGTTAGATACATTTTAAAATGTTCGTTTCATCAATCAAAATTTAATTGATTCAACAAAACCTCATTTGGGCATTTATTTCTTTTCTTGGTTCATCGATCAATCAATATATATATATATATATCTCGTTGTTTTCCAATTTGATCTTAGTAATCAATCTTGCGGCTCATGCTAATTAGTGTGACCTGCTACATCGTTTGCACTCAAAACAATGCCCTCGGTTTGTTCGTATCTAAAATTAAACCCCGACACAATTCCAAAGCCCGGACTTAATGCAACATGCCAGCGGTGCACAAATTATTGTGATTCACGTGGGCCATGAAAATGACAAGAAACAAGCAGGATAATTAGGGACAACAAAACCGCACACGACAGGGGAAGAATAACAGAACAAACCTGCGCACGGCAGTAGGTCACAGAAAAGTGCCTTGGATCATTGTTGTTTCCGGGGTGGAAAGAGGAAAAAAAAGAAGAAAGACGCTGTCCTCTGTGATGTTTTGGGCCGAGTCCAGTTATTGAGATTTGGAGCCGCTTCCGGTGACCAAGGGCAGGTGCTTATGGAAGATAATTGAACCCGGCCGCGAAAATTGCCGACATATAACGACCGTCACCGATGCTAATTCGGAGCGTGCTGATGCTTTCGCTTCCGTAAAGTGTTGCTCCGTCTCAGTTCGGCGGCAGAGTTTTTCTTCGTCTCTCGATTCGGCCAATCTCGTTTCTCGGCTGTGCATTTCTTTTGCATTCCTATATTTGTCTCTTAAGCTTATACTTTGTTGCAATTATATTATAATATATGACTCGATAAAAAATATTAAAATTTAATCTTACAATGTTTTTTTTTTTTTTTCAATATAAATTGAAGTAAATGTAATTAGGATTTTTTAAAATGTTGAATTTTTTTGTAGCCATAAGAAACTTAATAACTAAAATGAAGAAATTTAAAGCTATAAATAAAATTTGAAAATTTAAACTTAAAAATTTACATTTGAAATAAAGTTTCGAAACTGAAATTTATAAATCAAATTTAGAAACTTAAGCGTAAGAATTTAACTTATAAATAAACTTTAGAAACTTGAATTTAAAAATGTAAACTTTTAAAAAACGTAGAAACTTGCACTAAAAACTAATGTTTTATTTTAAAATAATCTCATTGTTTTATTTCGCATGAATTTTTTGTAAAAAACTGAAGACTTTTTACAAATGAAAACAAAAAGTTTTAAAACTAAAACACAATAGCTTTTGATGTGCTTAAACTTATAATTAAGCTTCAGATTCTTATACTCAAGTTTAAGATTAAAGTTAAAATTTACAAATGTTAAACATTTAAATAAAATGTAGAAACTTGAAATCAAAAAAAGAATTCCCTTTTTTAACTGAAAAAATTGTTATACATTTATTTTGTTTTTATATTTTTTTTTAACTTAAATGTAATCTTAACATCTCTAATTAGTCCATCCCTTTTCTTTGGTAACAAAATGCGCAGACCTCCTCGCCCCTCGCCTATAACCTTGTAACCCATCTCTCACAAAAGTGCCCCCCTTTCTTGTTCTCCCCGCGGCTTCCTCTCTTTCGTGGCTTCTCTTCTGCGATTATTTTCTTCGATCCGAAATTCCTCGGGTGTACTCGTTGGCTCGTGCTACCGAACGTGGGAATATTCTCAGGCTCGGTTCTGCCTCGGCGAGCCAGGCACGTGTGTACGCACGCAAATCGCTGTATGCGCACGAAACCTTTGCGTACACTTCAGTAAATATATAAAAGAAAAATGCGATAACTAAAAAAAAAATAATAAAAAAAAAATACAGCAAAATTGGCTGAAATAAAAAAATACAGGTTAGCGAAAAACTGACCAGCGGGAAGCGAGTGCTCTTCGTATAAAAAGTGCATGACGGCGAATTGGAAATGAGCCACTTGTAAGTCATGATTTCAGATTTTATGGGTGTGCGTGTTTGCATTTTCAACACGAGAATCCGTGTTGGGAATCATTGCGAATCATTGACGAAAAATTGCGTAACTAAAAGAAATACACAATTTTCTTACACATTTTTTATTTATCAAAAAAGAATACAACGTAGCGAATGTGAGTTTCTTTTTTTAGAAGATATTTATTTGAATTACATATGACGATTTTATTGTAATACAATTTTATGGACTGGACTTGGGATTGAATTTGAAAACCTTATTTTATTTTTTCATTCTAAAGTAGTTTAGACTGAATGTTTTTTCGGTCTATTTTCTTTGATCATATATCAACATTAATATTTACAGTTACAATTTTTAGTTTAATTAACGTATAAATTGTACAATTTTACCGACAAGACGTCACTTAATCTGATATAATTTTTTGTTGTAAATAAATTTCCTTTTATGAGACCGATTTGAATATTCTCATATTCATTATTATTATTAATCAATGCATCTAAATAATGAAGCTATCTTTTACACTGCATTTCTCGTTATTTGAATTAACATCTTCATTATTCATAACTTTTATTATAGCTAGAAAATGCCTTCTTTGATTATTTCTATGGCGATCATTTCCGTTGATTGATAATTTTAATAACGAAAGTATACTTAATCGCTGCACGGTGAGCCAATAAATTATAATCAGAGTTAATTTATAATTCGATTAGAGGGCAAATAAACTCGTTTCTTTCGCGTCATCTCATTTCCATTTTCGAGTAAACTTCACGTCTGACAATAATTTTTGTTACAAAACTTATCTTGGCCGCATTTTGTTAGATATAAAAATGACGTGTGCATAATTTATAAGAGGAGACTCTAATTTCTGTTTATTTTACATACGAAGATTTATTTCCGACTTCAATTTTTGCGTTGTTATTTTGCAAAAATCATCAGACATCGATAAGATATTCAAAATGCATCTGGAAAAATTTTTGTTGAACAAAAAAATTGTGCAACTAGTTTTGCAAGATATTTTCATGATAATTTAATGTGCCACGTTGAAAATTATTTAAAATTTAAAGTGATTTTTTTGTCTTTAATATGCTTTAATGAATCCTTCATCTCCAATTTTTCACATACTTTTTTTAATGAAAAAAAAAAAAAACTTCCGCTTTGTTTTTCTTGATAATTATGTGTCGGCAAAATGATGTGCAATTTATGGAAATGTAACGAATAATAAACAGCTCGCGTGCGAATAAATTAGTCGAGGGTGAAAAATATGGCAAACACATATATTTAGTTGTAATAAATAATGTTGCGACGCCTGAAAATTATCGGAGTCGAAATAAAATTAATATCGACATAAATTACAGACGTCGATAAGATACACTTATTACTCAAAATACGATCGTTTAGCATAACAAGTTATACCGCATATATGTACGGTGACAAACAAGAAAAACTAAAAAAATAAAAAATGGGAAATGAATCAACATGGTTTTGCCAATTGATGCATCATTGAGATGTTTTATTGAATATTTACATCCGAACGGTACAAAGTGACTCATTTTTATTAAAAGATTTATATAAAAAAAATTAACTTGATAAGTCTACTAATTTTACTAAAGTTTTTGTAGTAAAAAGTTTGATTAATTTTACTATAAATTCTTAGTAAATTAACGACGAGTTTTTAGTAAATGTACTCAAAGTTATTATTAAATTTTAACTAGAATTGTTTTTTCCAATTAAAAATAAAATAATTGACACGTACGCTCTTTTTTGTTTCCATCAGGGAATTGTTATGTAAAGCCCTTCAGCATAATTTATGGTCTTTTCTTCCGAACAATAGCAGATACGGGAGAAAATTATCGAGAAGCCGTTCAAGGAAGCGGCAAAGGTTCCGAGAAGATCAGTTGAAGAAAAGAGCGTTTGGTGTGTAACCAAATACGCGTTTTATCGCGTAAACTGTGAACAGCCAGCATCGGTTCGTTGAATGCCCCCTAAAGTTTTCTTTATGGGGCCACCGCCGGGCACTGTAACCTTAGCGTTGCACGTATAAAACGGGATCATTGTGAATGGCACGGGCCATATTGTTGTGCAGCTTTGCATCTTGCTCTCTGCATAGCAAAAGACTTTGTCCGCAAGATTATCCTTTACATCGCACCCTTTCTCGCACGCGACGCATTTCTTGTCTTGTAAATTTATTCAGCTTTTTTTACTTGTAAATTTAAAGTCATAAGTAACTACACAGTTTGTTTTTCTACAATGATTATTTCGAAGTTTATTTTATTTTCCTTAAAAAGATGAAGTAGAATTTTATATAATAATAATAATAATATGCACTTGTAAGTTTTTTAAAGTAACAAAAAATTATTCACTGGGTTCAGTTTGTTGGTTTTGAAAGCCAACGACGTAAGATTGACATGACAGTGCAGCTGATTTTTTTGTGAAATTTAAGATAAACTTTGTGGTTTTATGAAGTTTTTGATACGCTCTGACGTGATATGATGGGGTAATTAAAAGTAAAAGGTGAACTCTTGGTATTTCGTAAATGAACAGACCATCAGGAAAAATTAAATTTAATAACAATGAAAACGTGCTTTTTTTAAGCATTTAAATTGAAAACAGTGTTACTCAGTAGTATACTTTGTAAATCCATTTTTTAAATTACAAATCTTCTTTTATTGACTAATAATTGTTAATTACTTTTATTTTTTATCTGTTTTGAACTTCTTGTTGAACTTCTCAATAAACCTATAATAATAATAAAACCGTACTCAAATCCACCGCTAAATAGCGTAACCCATAAAACGTCAAAAAATTTGACGCATTGTTTCGCCGGTGTGTCATTGCCCCTTTTCGAAGCAGGTTAACACGAAGAAAATTGCAGTCATAAGTCAATCCTTACGTAAAGGCGACGTATTTTACGGCTCAATCCGAGCCCTGGTGAAAGTTTCGAGATGATACGTTGATGGGCCTCCAGCTTTGTACGTTTCGCGCGCAACAGTTGGTTCTTGTTGCAATAACAGATAATTGCATTTCAAAAATTAACCAGCCCAAAAGAGTCGACGGAACACACGCTGACAACAAATCGTCCACTTTCTCGATATATTTTAATACCCAACTCTCGACACAAAAACATGCGTTCAACTTTTTTTTCTTACATTCGTTGCCTGAAAATTGACCATTCTGGAGCCTTGATTGAAAAATTCCAGAACTCAAGTTTCGCAAAAATAAAAATCCTTAATTGGCTTTCCAAATTAATTTAACAAAACAATTATAATTTGAACGTTATTAATGTCCTTTTAATTATGTGACTTTTTTGCTTCTTTTATAAATAGAAAGTTTGTATATAAAACAAAAAAGAGTCCCTAATTAAAATCAAAAGAGGTTTCGCAGGCTTGTTTAGACCGCTGAAAGATGAATTAGGATCTAACACCTGCGGACTTTGGTTTGGTCCCTCTGAAGGAATCCAATCGAGCATTAAATCGGTCTGCGCAATAATAATTCGCTGCCAGTGTATGTGTATAATGAATCAATATCCCAACGAGGTCGGATGATTAACCGTTTGCCTTAATTTATTCAAAGACATTCATGAGTCATTCATTATATTTTTGGCTCGCGTGCAGCGCCAGGCTATCGACGCAATTTAAAATACGCATAATTAAAGAAATTAATCTATAGCGGTCGCCGGCTTTTATCGTTATTTTTCATATTTATGACGGCAATCTCATTACCGAAATCAAAAATTACCGTGATTAGGAGAAAAAGTTAATTAAGTGTTTAAATAAGCGATTAACATGTTTTCATTCTGCATTTTATTATAAATTCTTCATCATTTAATTTAATTTTCAATTTCTTTTCTGTCATATCGCTTCAGAATTGCTATACGTTTTATTAAAGTTTATTACTTTAAGATATTGCAAAGAAATCGGAAAAAATTGCTAGAAAATTTATGATTAACAGTCATTGAGTTTTGTTGTTGTTTGTATATACGAAAAGAATAATTTAAGAGTTTCTGTGGGAAAAAAGATTCCTATTTATGTATAGAAGAGAAACGATGAAATTGAAGAAGGCAACATAAAGGAAAGATCTATAACTGGAGCAGGTGTCGAAAATGCATCATCATACAAGGCATACACATATCCCTCTGCCGCAGATACAATTATTTTGTAACCTGGAGAACTTTTTTTCCCACAACATTTTGTACCTGGCCAGCTTCAGATTAAGTGTGTCACTTTGGAATTGACCAATTCCCGAGAATCAATCAAAATCTCATTTGCAGCTGGACATGATGAATTGGCTTTATCTTTTGCATTTTTGATTTAATATACATTGATTAACTCGCAATTATTTTCTCTTTTTTCAATTATACACATTTAACTTTAAATAAAATTTGTAAATCGAAATAAACTTATATATCTACATAGTATTATATTGTGGGATTTATATATTATTTTAATATTAAGATTTATAAGAAAAAGCACTTCGGTTGAAGGTAACATTATGTAATTTAGGTATGATTCAGGTGTCTGATGATGCTTTGCAAATTCCTACATTAAATGAGTTTTAATAATGAGCCATAAAATAGTTACCTCGAAAGAGTAATAAAATGAAGTGATCATAGAAAAACCAAATCCATCTTTAACTTAAAAATTTGTCTTCGACATTGACATTTAGATTTCCACGAATTTGTAACATATAGTGGTTTAAGTTCGCGTCGACAGTACGAAAAGTAAAACGCCTAAATATTAAATAAGCCTGATAAATTTCTTTTTTTATTTTATTTCGCAAATTTATTCTTTATCCCTTAAAACATAAAAAAATTCTTTAATAAAAAATTAAAGTAAAAATTACTATAATGAAAAATTGAAGTAAAATTTATTTCAATCTAAAGCACCAATTAACTGATACAATTTTTCCAATAAAATATTATAGGAAAAAAACCACCTGTTTGTTTTTTTCTTTTCTCGGAAAAAAGTGCCTCTTAGTTGATCTTTGTCCCGTTCGATCCCGCCCAAAAATCGTGCAATCAGCCGTGCCTTCTTCCCTTCTTTTTTTTCCAAAGAAAGAACGTAACGCGTGTTTTTCGTGTGTCTTCAATTGGGGTTGAAAAGTGGTGCGCGCACAGGTGGTGCATACTTTGTCGTGGGAAAGACTCGAGCCGAATATTCCCGTACGCGATTCTGCCACACCCGGTGTGTATTATCCTCTGCTCGTTGGTGTCGGCAAATAGGCGTCCCTCTTTTCTTCCTTCTTCTTTTTTTTGTCGTCTTACATCTCGTGTCGAGCACACGCATATAAATATTGTGTCTCCGATGCTGCTGCAAAGCTTTCCCCCTCATTGTTCGTGTGCTGCTCGTGTGCCAGCCTTTAAAATCTTATACTTAAATTTCGCTATTTTTATCTGCCTCATTCAAATTGTTGACCTTTCAGATAAATTCTCGAGCATAAATGTATGTATAAGAGAGGCGTCATCATTTTAACGGCTATTAGTGTTCCCACAGAGATAAATCCGAAATTTGTCTTCCGGGATTGACCGTTTCAGAAATTTGATAGCAAAGTTTTCGTGGGGTTTCTTGGTCGTTGAAGTATTATAAGCGAAAGTGAAGAATTTAATTAACTCTTTTAGTAAATATATGTAAACATTTTCTGACAAAATTTAAAAAGTATTTACTGTTTTTACTATGGACTATTTTTTATTCTTAACCCCCCCCCCCCCCCCCCCTCCCCAAATTAATACTGCTACTTTTTTTTCAACACAGGTGTTCATATTCTTGAGAGTTTTTTTAAAACAAACTTACATTCCGATTTAAAACAATTTACATTTATAATAATAATTACTTAAAG
>JABFPM010005159.1:0-11637 GCA_022817325.1 Idris sp. 1 HC-2018 | reverse complement strand
TTTTTAAGAAATTTTATTAAACAACTCATTTAAGTTATTCGTTGTTAAAATGGGTACATTAATTTTACTTAGTTTAATTAATTTCAATAAATTTTAGTTTGGAAACAACATACAAATATATCTGGCTTAACTCAATCTAAATAGCAAAAATTGCAAGCTATTAATCGTAACAACTGACGAAAAAAGTTGCTTTAAAATTGTATCTCTTATATTGCTGAAAAAAACAAATACGGGTCTTTTAAATTGACTGAAACTTTACATAAAAATATTTTATCGTAAATTAAATTGATTTTCCTTTTTAGATAGAAATCTATTAATTCATTGATATCAATTAATTAAAACACGAATAATATCTTTTGAAACGTTGAATCAAGCTACGCACGCATGATCAACCGATCCCTTAAAGATTCCACTAGTCCAATTGCGAATAAATAGGTAAATAACTATAAAATTATAAATATAAATATATAAATAAATATATGTCAATATAAATATATGTATTGTAAGATTTAACGAAAATGAAAATTGTTTATTACAAGAGAGTGGAATTACATATTAATATATAATTATATATATATGTGTATGTATATCACATAAGACTGCGATTTTATTCAAGCTTCGATGTACAAAATATGCGAGACACTTTCCATCATTTGACTCCAGGTTTAACACAAAATTAATCAAGTTGTATAGATATACACATATATATTCCCAAAGCCACATTCTGGAAATACCGCAAAAACAGTTATTTTTCCCCGATAATCATGTTATTTTTCTGATTTTTTATTTTTATTTAAGGTTGTTGCTGCAATTTTTCATGTGCCGCCTCAACTACTTTAAATGATGACCATTAACACTGAAAAAAGTTGATGTAATTTCATTTATTGATTGTTACTTATTTGCATTTACTCTAATTATAATTTTCTTAATATACTTTTTTGTTCCTATATCATTTTCACTGTATAACATTTATTATAATAATTATCGTTTGATTTTATGCAAGCGTACACTTTTTTCAGTGAGAAAACATGTGTGTTAAACACTTGGAAGCTATTTTTCTATTGTACACATATAAATTTTCATTCGTTTAGAATCACACGCGGTGATACAAATTTTTACAGTCATTGTACTACTTATGCTCATAAGCTCATATCCTGCGCAGAAAAAATAAAGAATGACATATTCCTATTCAGCATATGTACTGCATATGTATGTTAAGCACTTATTACTATTGTTTATTAACAATATTAAAGTATGCGAAGTGTGCTTGTCATAATAAATAAGATATAAATTGTAAAAGATTTGCCGTACAATGCTGCTGTCAAAGTGGAGCTCGCTTTAATGTTCGATAGATGTCTATCAAGATTGTAAACCATATGGTTCAGTCTTACTTATAATAACTTTTTTAAGACTTGATATTTTATTATATATAATATTTAATATAGAAAAATTCCATTTCGTTTCTGTTTTTCACTTTTTCTTACTGTTTTCTAAAGTAATACTCTCGATACATAATAATTTATAAATGTTTTCATTCAGCTAACTTATCTAAATCAAATGTTTTAAATAAAACAATATCCATGTACATTCTTATGTCATTATTATTAATTTTTTTTTAAAAAAAAATTAACAACGAAAAAAAAACTAAGAGAGAAAAATTAAAGTCATTTCGAATAAAAAAAGGCCTTGTTGATTTAACGTTCATATTATCCTATCGGTTTTATTTTTTGGTATTTCGCTAAAACATCAGCGTTCCTATCTCTTGGAAGATTATGTAAATGTTTTATGATGTGTAAGCATTATGATTAATCAAAGTTAATATAAATATAAATTTGTGGATAGACATTATATTTCAAAGTGTCTTATCAAAGTTACGATATTATGTTCATCTGTGAAAACTTCTCAAACTTTTTTAAATTGAATTAAATTTATATAAATGTAAGTTTTCTTAAGATTTTGTACGACGTTACAATCATTTGATCTTCATCTGGTTTAAAATTAACATTATTAATACAGTTTATCAACATTTTTACAGATATTATATAAACAATCTTATCAAGAAAATTCACAACTATTACAAAAAAGTTCATAAATTACAAATATTTTTTGCTTGTCAAGAAAACAAATATAAAAATAATAATAGCTTTTCATAAATTATGTAAAGTGGCATAATGTTTTTTCTTTTTTTTGTAAAAAAGTTGATTCAACTAGAGTTTAGATTCAAATATGATAGTTATTGATTGTTCTGTAGTCTTGACAACTGATTTTGTTGATTCGAACCTGAGAGTAGTTTGCAAAGTTCTCAATTAAAAATTTGGGTGACAACAATGTTTTGGGGTTACAGTCCTGCAGTTGATTTGCAAGAATTAATTAGAGCAACTGACAAAGAAGAATTAAATTTCCTCATATTAGGATCAAGTGATGCAAGGCATATTTTGAAAACTATATCTTCTTATCGTTTACAAAAATGTAACAGAAAAATCAATTTCCATGTAGTTGAAAGTTCATTACAAGAAATTGCACGATCTGTTTTGTTGTTAAGTACAGCTTTTGAAAAAGGGCTAGGTATCATTATTTGTTTTTTAATATTAAATGATTTTAGTCATCAATTTTTTTCAATACAATTAAAACAAATTGATTTTATAAAGACAATGAACTTAGTTTTTATAGTAAACTATGAATTTGCTAAATCAATGCATTTTTTATCAATAGGATTACAAGAAGCTACAAGATATTATCTAGAAATATTAGGGAACTCGCTTTTGAGGCCAGCAACTGCAAAATTTATAATTTCACGAGCTAATCTACTAATAGATGTGGTTACTGACACCAAAAAGTGTAACTGGTTAAATGTCAAGGAATTGAAATATAAGCATAGAGACGCTTTAGAATGTTTATTTAAGTAAGTATCAGAAACATAATATTTTTAATATTCGATAACAGTAATCTCTATATTTTAATCTACATTACAAGAAAATATTTCATTGTAAGTTTAACTCATTATTAATTAAAAATTTATTTTTTTAATATAAAATTTATGTATTCAGCATTTTTATAAATAGTTCTTATTATAAATATTTTAGCAATTATATTTATTAAAGTAATATTTTTTTCTTCAAGTAATACATCAATAAAAAGTAATAGTGATGCATTTTTGTAAAATTTTACAATAATTTTATGATTCTTCATCCATAAAGCAATTGTCGAATAAATGTACTAACAGCGATAGTACTTTCTACCATGTTTGCACATTTATGTAGCACAGTACGCTTTTTATTTATTATGATTTTACAAATTATTATCACTGCTAGTACATTCCTTCAGCAATTGCCTTATGCATTATGATCACGATTAGTATTTGTATTTTTTTATTTCAATTTTTTCGCTAATCAAAAATTAAATAAATAAAATTTTATATGATACTATGGATATAAAATAATGACTGATTAAGAGGAGAAATACTGCAAATTGTTTAATAGCTCCAAAAAGTGATGATTTTTAAGATGTTTTTTCGAGCTCTAAGCTAATTATATTAAATTCCGTAATTAGAAGAGATTAAATCCCCGAATGATAAAAAAATGTAAAAACTAAAAATGTTATTATAAAAACTATATTTTGCTTAATAATTATATTTACCATAAAAATATTTAAATAAAATTCTTATTTAAACATGTGAATTTTGCAAAATTGTATACATGCAAATTATCTTGTATCTTGCACATCTAAGATAAACAATGTGTTAATTTTGGCAAAAAATTAAAATAACAAATTTTAATAATTGGAAAATGTGTTTTATCATAAATTAATAAAAGTCGTACATTTTCAAAACGATTCATAAAAAATTACCCATTTTAAATTAAAAACAATAAAACAAAATTGTATGAAACAATATTCAGTACTGTTATTTATTATTTGTATGTAAAATCAATTACCTACAAGTAATAAGTAAAAAGAGATTATTTTTTGTTTAATGTAAACATTCAAAAAATAGTTGTCATATTTGGTTTACTTTTTTTCAGATTTTGGGCATTTAGTGCAAGGGAAAGTATTTCAATTTCTAAATTGTGGGACTTGCAAGTTAGAAATTCTCTAGGGAGTCGTTATGATTACAGAAAAGGAGCATTCGATTGGGATTATTATATGGTTTTGAAATCTCGAAAAGTCAAATACTTGAGTTCTCATGATTATGTGTAATTATATTCCATATTCTATTATAATACTATAATATAACTTGTAAGAATTAAGTGTAGGCACCGTATGGGTCTTAATTAACACTTTGTGATCCCATGTTCATTACAATGGATATAGTTTCGATAATTTTTTAAACATATTAGAAGTAATTTTTTATCTGAAGCTATAATTTATTTTTAAGTCTAATGTGTTAATTACCAGGAAAAAAATAGTTTGACTAAATATTTTAAGTTTAAATTATATTTTTTGAGCACAAATTTAATGAAGATTTAAAAAAAAAGAACTTAGCCGAAAAATGAGGACTCGTGTTTTCTTCAAAATGTTCTTAATTTTTTTGATACGTAAAAATAAGTTTTTTATTGGTTGGTAACTATTAACTAAATAGAAAATTATAAGACTTTTTTTTAGAAAAAATCTCAATAAACGATAATAACTGATTTTCTTTTCCATCCCATAACATTTTATGGGGGGAATAAAAATATTAGAAAATGTTCAGTTTTCATTTTGAAACTATACAAATGTGAGAAATATAAATAAAATACGTTTTTCACGGCCAGATTTAATTCGCGTCTGAAAGGGTTAAGTAATTTTAAAAAGTCATTCCCAGTTTTAATTCTCCCTTTGCGATGTCTCAGGAATGTATAAAAGCATTAAAAATCGAAGATAAGTATTTTAACAGATATTTAAAAAAATTGTTTGAAAGCACAACGGGAGCAAATAAGTTTTAAAAGTTCAGTAAATCTCACCATAATAAGACAAGTTCATTGCAATAATGGGGCCGTGCATAAAAGACGTCCGCAAAATTTTCACCTTTTTTGACCTCTTCCCTCTCCCTATTATTGATTTAAACTGCAGTGTCCAAAAAAATTCCTCCGATACTTACTTCAAAGTATTAAAAACGTTCTTATGCAAATGTCTTTGTGACAAATTTATTTCAAAATATGATAATTTTACAGTTTACAGTTAAGATGTTTGTTATTAGAACTAAATAATACATTTAAATAGTATTTTATCCTCACGCCTCACCCAGCAAATCCTACATTGAAACTATTTTTTAATATATTGCATGTGAAACGTAAATTTAATGAGTCTTAACATGCAGATGCCTACAATTCGATTTTTCGTAAATGAAATTAATTATCCAGATTGATATTTTTAGCAAAATGAAATTGATGATAAAAAACAACTGTGAAAATTTTTTTATTGTATGTGTTTCATTTCAATCATTAAAAATAATTAATTTTTACTTCAAAAATATTTTTAAATGCAATAACATTTTAAAGTAAAAATATAATTATCAAATTATCGTAAATTTATGTTTAACCCTCAAACAACCTACAAGGTTAAAAAAAACAATACATTTTTTAAAACTTTACAATAATTTTCATATCTTAAAAGCTGTTAATATTTTAATAACAATTTATTGAACTTATAAAGCAAATTTTAAAGTTCGATTCGAAAACAAACTATGAAAAATGATGATTCTAACTCAAGATATATAATGTTAAATATTTTGTATTAAATTCAGAAAAGTACGAGAGTTGTTACAGGGTTATTTTTCACAAAGACAATGAGTATGAGTTTGTCAATACTTTTAAATAAGTGTCCGAGAATTTCTGTCACGTGCTGTAATTGTAATTGTAAACCAATTGGAGAGATCTAAATTGTAGTGAAACTTATTTTTTAAGTTTAAAATGCTATATTTTGTTGAAAAAGTAAATTTTAAATGATAATGTATAATATAAAATTATCCAATAAATTTAAATATAGTTTGTTAGAGATTGATGTAAATTGATATAGTAAACATAAACAGGAAATAGAGAATTTATAATAAATAAACACGTAGTTAATTATTCTTGTAAATTAATAAATAAAATAAATTAATTTCAAGGCATGTAGAGTGAGGCAGTGGTGCGATTGTAAATATATAAAAGTGAGAATTCATGTAGAGATAAGTCAGTTCACAGTTAAGCCGTAATTATTTGTATTGCATATAAAATTATTTTCTGTAATTAAACTTTTTCTTTAGATAGAACCTTGAATTTTTGTTCAACAATTTTTGCCAGCTTTGACAGGTTGTGGGCTCAGACGAGCAAACGACTTAAATCGAAAGATTTTCTCGTTCACTTGGCGCATACATGCACAGGGACTCTTAATAAAGAACGATATGTGGGACTATGTATCAGAGAAAAATTCTCGTCCCATACTGAGAGCGAACCCCTCGGTACTCGAATAGGCTACCTGTGACCAATGGACCTTACAGAACCTCAAAGTCAGGTCAGATATATTATTATTTATTAGTGCCACAAAACTGAAATACGCTCGTGGCTGCGAAACATCCAAGGAGCTGCGGGACAATATCGAAACTACATATGCCCTAAAAGGTCCCGATCGAATGGCCATACTACTTAAACAACTTCTACAACAGAAAATGAAAGAAAGATTCAACATTAGAAAACACATGGCAAAATTCTTCGAGGCGGTCAACAAGCTGTCAAACATGGAGGTCGAAATCAATGATAAATTCTTTACACTGACGCTGCACCAGTAGCTACGATATGTTCAAAAGAGCAATAGAGTCTCATGATCATCTTCTAGACGTTGAGGCGCTGAAAAATAATATAATAGAAGCCGGCTAGTTAGTCCATTGGAGAACAATTCAAAGGAAGCAACCATGTAGCACTCTTCACAAAACCAGGAAGTAACACAAACTAAAAAATTACAGGATCGGAAACAACATCAACCTTGAAGTGAAACACCAGCTATACAGACACAATCTTTACTGCAAGTATTGCAAAAAGAAAGATCACAAATAAATGAGTGCTGGTCGAAAAAAAGAGCTACGAAAATAAGGCCGAGCATTGAGTGCATAACGTGGAAGTGTCTTTCATGGCGGAAATCGGAGAGTCCCGACTGAAATTAAGACTGGCATCATCCAAGAATCACCAAAATGGTGCTTAAATAGCGGTACCACGTCACATTTGTGCAACAGCGAACATCTATTTGAAACAAAAACTCCCACATCTGGTATCGACATATTTGCTAACGGAAGTTGTGCAGAAGTCGCAGCAAAAGGGGATGTTAAATTACAAACAACAGTCGAACAAAATGACTACATCAATCAACTAAAGAATACTTTATACGTTCCAAATTTACGCACAAATCTTCTATCACTAGCAAAAATAGTCGATACAGACCACGACGTCCTATTCTTGAAGAAAAGAGCTGTGGTCATCGATGCAAATCAAAACACAAAGCTAACAGCCGACAGAATAGGAGATCTCTTTTACGTCAGGGAAAAAATACCTCGAGCATTTATCGCGACATCACACCCAGGGCAAATCAACACATGGCATGATTGTCTGAGACACCTAAATAAAAAAGATCTTATCAGCATGAGCCAAAAACAATTGGCTATTGGCATAAAAATTGATTTGAATAACATATACTCAACTTGCAAGACATGCATCTTGGGCAAGCTGACACCCGTCCCATTTCAAACTCGCAGACGTAAATCCGCCAAAATCCGAGAAATCCACTCGAACGTTTACGGATTAATGAGAACTGAATCTCTAGGAGATGCTCGATATTTCGTCACAATGATTGACGATTACAGCAGCTGGTGAAAAATATTCTTCATTTGGCACAAATGCGAAGTATCTGTAAAATTAATCGAGAAACAGACCAGACAGAAGGTAAAATTCTCATAATCGGACAATGGCACAGTGTACTGAAACGCCACCATGGACAAATTCTTCTCAGATAATCGTATTTGCAGACGTCTCATTATTCCAAAAACCCCACAACAAAATGGAGTAGCTGAGCAGCGAAATCGCAGTTTGGTGGAATCCGTGCGAAGTATGATAATCTAGTTAGGTTTGCCGGCATCATTCTGGGCGGAAGTCGTCGCCACCACAAATTATGTGCGCAACCGATGTATTTCCATGAGCTCTGAAAAAAAACTCCACACGAATCATAGTTTGGATATACGCCCACTGTTATTCACCTTGGAACATTTGGCTGCACGACATTCTCACTAAGTAAGACAAACAACCAAGAAAAAATCGATCCTAAGGCCAAAAAAGGGGTGTTTATTGGATACTTATCAACAGCAAAACGCTACAGAATATGGGTTCCGAGAGACAGAAAAACCTATGTCTCAAGAGATGTGAAGTGCCTGGATGAATTCAATGACACGAAAAGCGATGAAGACTTCATTTCAGAGAACACGAAAAACGGACGGTAGCCAACACTGAAGGACACAGAGAAAACATCTACCGAAATATCTCGAAATAAGACGACATTAAGAAACCCTACGGAAACAGCACATCAAGAGAAAACCAAAATTGAATACATACAACTCAAAACGAAACAGGCTCTCAAAAGCTCTACAGGAACTCCCCAAAGAAGAAGACTAAGGCGACCGAAAATTAATTGGACCGGTACACCAGGACGTCCATCCTAAATTTACACCACGAGAAGCGTCACGAAATCACGGACGAATGACGACACATCGGATCCAAACCTTGCAAACCAAGAAACAACAAAAACATCCTCAGAAAAATATGAGGAGGCCGAATTTGCTCTACTGGTCTCGGAAACACCACTCGGACAAACCATTAAAAGGGCGGACAAGGACGAATGGAAAGACGTCATCTACATTGAAATGAAGAATTTAATTTGCAATAATACCTGGGAGCTGGTGCCCCGATTGAACAATAGGGTCATTCGAAGCCGAATAGTTGTCAGGAACAAATACAAATCTGATGGATATCTAGACCGGCGTAAAGTAAAAGTAGTTGCTCAAGATTTCACTCAGCGACCGGGCATCGATTATCACGAAACTTGAACAGTTAGACATTACAACGGCCTATCTCTACGGTCAGATGGACACTGAGGCTTCATGAAAACACCAAAATTGCTCGATGAGATACTAAGTCGGATAGCTTACGAAGAAGATGACAAATATCTTCGACAGAAAGCCGAAATCATGCTGTAAAAACTGTCCGAAGGAGATAAAATATGCAAATTAAACAGATCTATCTTGGGTTAAAACAATCGGGCAGACAATGGCACTTCAAGCTGGACGACATGATCAGATCAGTGGGGCTTACTTAAACCAACTTTCAGATACATGTTTCTACACAAATGAGAACAAAACTATAGATGTTTTGATATACGTGGACGACATACTGCTCGCGTATAACGACGAATGCCAGCTTCTGGAGTTCAAACAAATATTAAGCAAGGAATTTTCCGTCAAAGACCTAGGTTAAGCGAAATTCTGCTTAGGCATTGAAAAATCTAGTGAAATTCTAGAAAGGTTCGGAAAACTAAAATGCAAATCCACAGCCACACCATTGACAATAGATAAAAGCACAAGTCCAAATGTGAAAGATAACAAGGATAGCTGCAAAAAAGGTACTGAAATACCTCAAAGGTGCTGTAGATTACTCCATTATCTACCAAGAACATGAGCAACCTCTCTGCGGTTATGTGGATGCTGGCTGGGTAAAATTGATCGCAGATCATACACCGGATTCACGCTCAAGATATCCGGCGCATCGATCACCTGAGAAAGTAGAAAATAGGAACCGTAACACTTTCTTCGACAGAGACTGAGTACGTGGCCATGTCAGACGCCATCAGGGAATATGTATATCTGCATAGTTTTCTAAAGGAACTAGAATTCGAAGAAGCGAGCAGAGCTATAATGTTTTACGATAATCAAAGCGCAAGTATACTGGCAATCAATCCGGTTCAGCCTAGTCGTACTAAACACATAGATTTGAGATATCACTTCATGAGACAAATTCTGAAGGAACCTCTAATCAAGCTGGAATATCTTCGAATAAATGAGATGATCGCAGATGCGATGACTAAGCCTGTTCCGGGGCCAAAATTGCAGTTTTGCCTCCAGGGCATGGGATTTTCTAAAATTTTTGAAAATATCAAATTAAGAGAGGATGGTAAATATTGATGTAAATTGATATAGTAAACATAAATGGGAAATAGAGAATTTATAATAAATAAACACGTAGTTAATTCTTCTTGCAAATATACAAATAAAATAGATTAAGTTTAAGGCATGTAGAGTGAGACAGTGGTGCAATTGTAAATATTTAAAAGTGAGAATTTATGTAGAGATAAGTTAGTTCACAGCTAAGCCGTAATTATTTGTATTGTATATAAAATTATTTTTTCTAATTAAACTTTTTTTCAGACAAAACCTTGAATGTTTATTTTACAATTTTTGCCAGCTCTGAAACAATATAGTTCAATTTTGTTAAATTTTTTTTTTAGTGGACGTCTGTTGTCTACTGACACTTCCCTCCTCCCTTGTCTGCTGAAGTCTGCTTTGTGAAAAATATCTTTTCAAAGATGAAAAATTTATCGCCACAGCCTTCATTGCTACTTTGTCAAAAACCTCAAACCACTAATCTATTTTTAAGGTGAAATATCTCGAAATTATAAAAAGTGGATTTGTTTTATTATGGCGGGAAGCCACAGATGTAATAATAATAATAACTACTAGAGTTGTTATTAATTTTTTTTTCTCAAAAATCGCTTTTCAAGCTAAAACTATTATACATATAAGAGTCTACATTGCTTCAATGACAATTAATCATCTTCAGTTTTCTAAAAACTATAACTAAGAAATTTAAAATAGTTTTTGTATTGTTGAACAATCTCTCGTGTAAAATAATGTTGAATGATTTTTAATTATTATTTGCAATTTCTCACAGATTTTGGAGAGAAAATGGTGTAGCTTTTGTGTGGATTGAAGGTGAGCCTGTTCGAAGTAATCCTACTTTTTTAACTTTAAATGAAAACTTTCAGCCATTTTTTATGGGAGATGTAAAAAATGGTCCATTTTTTACATGGATGTACGAATCAAAAGATGAGAAGTATGTAATATTATATTCTTTTATTACTATGATTATTTTGAGGGGAGGCTCCGGTGAATTTTCAACTATGCCATGGAATTTTAGAAATTGACATGTAACTATTGCTTCTTATGTATTTTTTATGTATAAAATAACTATGTTAACTAAGTTTCGATTAATTTGATATTTTTCTTCCTTAAGTATTGTATCTTTTGATCTTTTTGAAGTTTCATCACATCCATACATAAGATTATTGAAAATAATGAAAAAAGTTTATAACAAATTTTTAACAAGATATATTAAAAACTAAAAGAGTAGTTTACATGTTTAATATTGGTGTTTTTCTTCAACTTATTCTGAAAAACTTAATGAATATGATTGAAATACAATTTATTACTTTTTTTTGCCTTTGTTTAATGAAAGAACTGTTCCTGTATATTAGAGTGGCCGTAAAAAAAATTTTTTTTAGATCAGTATCTAGGATTGTTCAAAATGATGAGAAAAAAGCGATACATATGTGTAATAATTTTTTTGTAGTCATATTATCTGCCTCTAGCCA
>JABFPM010005158.1:0-11639 GCA_022817325.1 Idris sp. 1 HC-2018 | reverse complement strand
TAAGGTAAGCGAGGGAGTTGTTCCTTATGGTCTAAAGAACATTTATGCCGAATATGAATAATTTCTGTATTGTAGTATTAAAAATATAATCGTTTATTTATTGTTAACACAATTTTTCAAAATGGCGGCCGGCGATGACAGACGCGTGACACAATAAGTTTTATATTTTTAATACTACAATACAGAAATTATTCATATTTAATATAAATGTTCTTCAGATCATTAGGAACAAATTCCTCGCTTACACTTATACTGTCTGAACTATTGTTTTAATAGTATTTTAAGCCAAACCTTACGTATCCGTGTCAACTAACATTTTTGCCAAAACTTTCACTCTCGAGCGTAAGTCCCCTTTTAGAATCCGGAGGTTCAATTGTTGAAAATTTCAATCCTAAAAAATTATTAAACTCTGCATATAAAATGTTGTTTAAACCGAAAAATAAAAAACATTAAGCTTCACAAATTGTTACTAAAATTCAGAAACAAATAATTAAGGTTTAAAAATGAAAATTTATTAAACTTAGCAGATGAACGATTATTTATTTATTTAATTAAAAAAATATACTTATCAAAATTGGAAAAATAATAATAAAAAATAATTAAGTTCTACATTAAACGCTAGAAGAGAAATTTACTTCTAAATTGTTGATGTGCACGTTACGAGTTCTAAATGTCAACTGACTTCAGACAGAAATTCTTAGCGCCAACCACTACCTCCCACCACAAAATGTAGTTCTCCCACTACTCATATGGTTGATGTATGATATTTCTTACTGAAACATAATGAGGTTTTATTGGAGCAATTAGAAGCTGGTTTTTTACTAAAAAAACTGACCAAGGACAGCTTAGATTTTCGAATTGAAAAAATAGCTTGGCAACAGTATTAAAATTTTACTAGACCTTGTTAGGGTTTTCAGAATATAAACCTTTATTGGATTAAAGTCAGAAATCTTAATTAGAACCTAACAAAGTTTACACACGAATCTTCGCAGTTGGACTGTCTCTTAAATACCTTATTGGGGCCAAAAAAAGTTTTAGTGGGGCTTTAATATTAGAATTATCCGATGAGGCCTCAATGAATTTGAAATATTTGCCTCATCAAATTGTTACTTGGGATTGTAAAGAAATATTCTATAATAATAAAATAGGTAAATATGAAATAACTCTTATGTGAAATACAAAGTTGCATTTATACTAGAATATATTTATTTTTAAAACAGGTATCGAAAATTGTATTGCAATTTTCTTGTAAAAATTCATTTTTTCAGGTTTGTTAATTATAAAATTAGCTTTCTGCAATTTATGAATCAATATTTTCTATTTATTATTTAAAAATTCTCGGTAATATAATAAAAAAAATTAAAATTCACTGCGGCAAGAGGTGATAATTGTTTTTACCTTTTTCTTCATAATAAATGATGAAAGGTTCTTAAAAATTAACTTTTTATATTTTTTTGAAGCATTATATTCATATGAACTATTTTTAGAATAATAATTGCTTAGTCTAATTATTCATGGAAATATCATGAACTAATAAACTAATTAGTGCAGGCAACTATACCCCTAACAGTCAGTAAATGTACACCGAAAGACAGAGTTTTCGCAAAGCTCAAACAATGTACCTGTCTGACATAACGACACATAATATTCAGGTTAGAGTGTGCTGCTGTAATAACATGAGACGAAGTGAGTGCAATTGACTTTGTGGCTTTTTCGATATAAAGACACTGTTGTGATACTATTTTGGTCATAACAAGTTAAACTTACTGAAGAAGAAATAATTAAAATATAACTTATGTGAATTAAAATATAAAATTCAATAATAGTTATTAATATTATTTCATTTTTAAATATTACTTCTATAACTCAAATTCGTATGAATTTTTTTTGTACCTTCTAAAAATAATTTGTACAATTATATTAATAAATTATTAATCTGCAAAATAATGTATACTTTATAGTGTATGTGTTTCTCAACTTCTTTGCGCAGTATATATTTGCGCTTCAAAGACGACCAGAACACTATTCAAACGCGTTATTATGTCTAATAAGCGATTATTTCTAAAATCTAATCATATTTGTGATAAAAATATTAACTGCAATATTCCTTAATCATATATCAGAAAAAAATCTCTAAGCAATTTGTATGAATTTTTAAATAAATAATTATGTCAATTTAATTACTTAAAGATCAAGAAAAAAAATTACGTAAATTCTAATTTTTTTGATAGATAGCATCTTTGCAGTTTTTTATTAAAAAAACCATTCATTATTCACTTTTGAAAAATATATTCATTTGAATGAAATGTTTAATGAAAACTTATACTTTAATCCAAAATAATTAGTGGAGTTAAGGACCTTTTTATGACTAACATACATTCCAAAATAAAATTATATTTTGGCCATAATCACAATATAAAAAAATAACTATTATATAATTACACTTTCAACAACAAAGAAACAGCTTGAAATTATTTTATTAAAAGCTAATCTTGAGCGCAAAATTTAATTACTACCTTACTTTTATCAAAAGAAAAAAGAAAAAAAATCACCTCATCAAAAACTGCGGATAAATCTAATTACTTGGTCTCAAAGTTCTAATTTCTCAAGTTAAGCCAAACAAGACGAAATCGAAATCTTAATCAGCAATTGAGTTATACAAACATACAATTTCCTCGGACAATTTAAATGAATAAGTTAGCGTCAATGCACGGTTATCGATCAATCAAAGAGCCAGCAAACAATTACGGGATATTTCATTGAGACAGCCCCCTTCTCAACAAAGACTATACTTTAGTTGTGCATTATCATTTAGCTTTCAACGGCGTGTGCTTATGTACATGAAACACTAAAAGTTTATAAGATTCGGGTTTGTCAGGACACAAACTTGAGGTGGTCATTGCATAAGTGGTAGCGTGGCGGTAATACAGCAGCAGCTGTAGACGGAAAGGAAAGTGCGCTGAGACGTGACCGCCGGAAGTCTTGGTTGACGATACATTTCCGTTTGAATCGCCGAATGACTTTGTTCGCGAGAGAGACAATGCAATGGGCGAGGACTAGTTACACGGTACATGGTCACAAGGATACCTCCATGTCGGTATGCCAGTTCACTGCTGGTCTTAAGGGAGTGCCAGGAAACACTGCGCTATTAGTTGGCAAACTCGGGCTTCGCTCGCTCGAAAGATAATTGCTTCAAACGAAGATCTGCCTTGTACCCCCGCACGTGCTTTGCACGTAACAAGTAGCTCAAATCCGTCAAATGGAATAATAAGTCACTCGTTTGTCTTCCGACCTTTTGTTATGTCGACGTTAATTGTACTTTTTTGCTTGATGCACTTTTTGATCATTTCATTATTTTTCAACTCTGATATTTGGACTTTGTCATTTGTGCATGTGCACTCTTGTTTTGCCAAACTTTCTAACAAAATACCAGAATTCATTTACTTCAAATTCTTTAGATACTTTTGAAAGAGATATAATACTTTTAAACAATTAATACTGAAAATCATACAACAAATAGATATAAGAGGTGGTTGATTCAAAAACAAATAATAAAAATAAATCCTCGATCACAATGTAATTAATTCTTACAAAAAATGCGCGTGTGTATTAATCAACGTGTGGAAGATTTTTGGTATCCCACAGCAGTAAGTGAAGAAGCATATATCTGCGATTTTTGAAACATGAGGATCTCTGCAGATGGAAAGCGATTAGGTTTATTAAAATCAGTCGTTGTTCAATTGGATTTGCATAGTAATTTTTATATTGGACGGCGTAAATAAATTAAATTTCAAACACTTGAACTGTGTCAGTTAGTCACGCTGACTTTTCAGTCTTAAAACGTAAATTTTCATTCAAGATGTATAGTCTTGAGTCAAGAAGGGAACCCACTTCGTATTTCATCAAAACTTGATCATTTTAAGTCAAGAAAATGCAAAACTGAAAACCACTTTCAATTCAAAGGATATTAAAAAAAAAATTAATTAAAAGACATGATTTTCGTTAAATTGTATTTTTGTCAATTGAATAATAGTAACAAAATTCCAAAAACTTAGACAATTTCTAGAATTTAGATAGTTTTGTTTACATTTAATTTCAAATTAATAAAAAAACAAAGAAATTGTTAATTCTTGGGTCAAAAATTACACATTCTAGACTTAAAATTTGCAGTTCTAAAAGCATTTACAGTAACATACAAAAAGAAATCAAATTTAATGTCGTTTTACGGTTTACTTTGAATTTTCTGTTTTTTTTTTCAAATTATTTAAAGTGCTTGTCTGAGAAATAAATTAAATTTCGAACTTAAATATGAGATGTTCTAAAAATAATTACAATTTAGATTTGCTTTGACACTTGTCAAACACCAAGTGCCTAATTAAGGTATAAACATGCAAACATTTACAAACACGATTTATATGCAATTTGTAGGTTCAAAGAATTTTTTTTTTGTGAGTACTTCTTTGACTGTTGATAATAAAAATGAAAAAACTATTTTCAATTACTTAATTAAAAATTAAACCATTACTAACGATATTGCAATATGTAAATCAATTTATGAATATTTCATGAAATCATCTGATGATAATATGTATATACTTTACAAGAAAATTGTGTATCAACAAAGCGTATATAATTAAATGTTAATTAATAAACAGCTTCATAAGACTAAAAATTAATGAGATATCTTAATAAAAAATAATTTGTAAATTGCACTTAGATTATTCATTTAGAGTTAGAAACGATTAGAAAAATAGGAATGAGAAGTTAATTTAATGACAAAGGAGGTTGAAAGCAAACAACTAAAATACGTAAAACGAAAAGTTACGGAAGAACGTCTATTCGGTTTGATCGCAATCGTACAAAATTAGTTCTCGCAGACACTCGAAAGGCTGAAGGACCAATTGGCACGACCACAGAGGCAACTCGACCGATTGGAATCAGCGCAAACTTAATCCTTGGCGTCGTATAATCGATACCATTCAAATTGGTACGATACGGTCTTTGGAGCGCGCAAATCGAGCGGCAAATGCGACCTAAGAATCATGAGAAAAGACCGTCCCAACTTCAAGACATCGATACGATCGTTAGATTTTCGTTAAATTACACGACTTTGAAAACTTTGCTGGAAGTTTACAGCGGAAAAATAATTTCGTTGAGTCTGCCCAGGGGAGCATACCAATTGATTATCATACGAATCACTCGGACTTGAAGAACGCTGCGAATATTTCATTATGGATACAAAGAGAGAATGATGAAGTGATGGGTCTCTAAAACAATGAAGGGAATTTTGAACGATTGTATTAATTTGTAAGAATTTAAAATTATGTTTGATTTAAGCACTGATGGAAAAATCCCAGAATATTTACATTGTAATAAATATTCTTAATTTTATAGTATTTTCATAGTTTTTGGTCTATAAAGTTGCAAACTTTCATTTTAGATCTACAATTACATACAAATAGTTCACAATTTTAATTATCAACCTGAGAAAAATGTATATATAGCTCCACTTGTAGTAAATTTATGGCCCATTTATGGAACATATATGACACATTTATGTATTCAGAAACATATTTTGTTCTATTTGTGGATAAATTTAAGCAGCACGTATGGTACATAAATGGATCCATATATCCCATAAATACATGTTTTCACATTGATTGATTTTTATTTCATATATATGCGACATAAAGGCTAACATTTATGCAATATACATGGTACATAAATGGATACATATTGAAATATTTATGCCACAAAAATGACACATAAATGAACATTTATGGCACATAAGTGGTATCCATTAATGGCCTATAAATAGTGTCCATTAATGGCCCATTGGGAAACAAATCATTATGAAATTTTACACAGATTTCTTAATCTGTGACTAAAATGTATTACTTTGTATTGAGAATCATATTACTGTGAAATATAGAAACAATTTAAGAGTTTTAAAAACCAGAAACTTCAAAGCTTTCTTTAGGATTTACAGGTTATACAATATTATGCTAATAACAATGGTCCCGGAAGTCCTTCAAATACATTCGAAATGCCTTAGTCTGGCTGATCTTCTTGGAAAATGGTCGCACTACAAAAACAATTTTGAGTCATTTTGAATGCCTTAAGTAATAAAAGTGACTTAAAAGAAGGCAATTGTTTTTGTAGTGCGGTTCGTGTCGCAAATGATGTGGAGATCGGTTTACACTCCTTTATTCCAAACCTTTTTAAAACCTTTTGTACGTATTTAGTTTATAAGATTCAAATACTCTCTCTCGTTCTGGTGACCTGTAACCCCTAAACAAAAATTAATTTCACCCAGATTTTTAATTTTAAAATTACTCGCTACAACTTTGATCATTCATTCCTTTTTTGCTGTTTTTAGTCATCATCAAGATATCGTCCATGTTCATGAGAAGAATAACATTTTTCTGTTAATTTCTATATATACATGGATCAGTGATTTTAAGAAAAAGTGCTGTTTTCTTCAGCACACTTGAGAGCTTTTCAGGCCACTTTTGGCCGCCCTGCCGTACACCTTAAATAGCTCTTTTTAGTTAACATACCTGGTTCCCCTCCTGTATCTGTGTTAATTGTCTCGCCATGTTTCCTCAAATCTTAGATTTTATTT
The DNA here is from genome assembly GCA_022817325.1 of Idris sp. 1 HC-2018. Classification (NCBI taxonomy): domain Eukaryota; kingdom Metazoa; phylum Arthropoda; class Insecta; order Hymenoptera; family Scelionidae; genus Idris; species Idris sp. 1 HC-2018. The sequence goes on along the minus strand of JABFPM010005158.1, from coordinate 5,014 downwards.
GTCGATTAGTTATCTCGCGAAAAGCTTCTTTGAGAAGTTTAGGTGTCTCCGTGTCCATTTTTCCGTATATGCTCAACCATGTCACGGGTGAGAAAGTCTCATGAAAATCTTCTCCTTGGACCTGTAAAAATCCTTTGGCTACTATTTTGGCCTTGCAAGGTTTAAATTCGCCATTGCGTATTCTGCACTTTCCATTTGTCTTCGTCTAGACTCAACTCATCCTCTTCTGGTTTTCGCTCCATCTGTGAGGCTTCATTTTTTACGATGCATCCTGATCTACATTTAAAGTTCTTGTACTAGATTTTTAATTGTATCTATTCGCAATGAATACACCTGTCCTGGTCTTCCGCGTTGTTCTATCTGGACTATGCTGGGTCATCATGGACCTCGTTTCCTTTCTTCACTTTCGCCTTACATTCCTAGTCTTAATAATTCTTTCTCTGTGGGTTTTGATGTGGTTTGAAATATTTTTCATCTCATATTTAAGCCCGGTACTGTTATTGAAGGTAAACTATAGCAGATAGGAATGCGAGTAAGATGGTACCGGATTTCTACGTGATGCAAGTTTTGACAGGTCACGGGGAGTTTGCATCCTACCGCAAACTTCCAAATTCATAATTGACGAAAAAACTAGTCAACTCCTTCAAAATCAATTTAAAAATATATTTTTACATTAAAAATTGTAATTAGGTTACAGTATGACTTTCGAGTAGTGATCTAGAAGGAAAAAAAATATCGACAAACTTTTTTGACTATGTTTTAAATAAATAAATTAGTTTTTTATAAATATGTTTATAATATAATAATTTATAAATAAAAAGTACTTATCAATTTCAAAAACTCATTTATAACGAAGATAAATCTCTAAAATACCGTAATGAAAATGATTGTCTTAAATATAGTAATGAAACAATGACTTAAAAATCTCTATATATTCATTTGGGCAGATAGTCTATTTAATCTCTTTTCTCCAGTTGATGTGACCTTCTTATCTTTTTCAATTTTTTTTGTTTAGGATTAGGAGCAATTTGGACATCAGAATCAAACACTTCAACTTCTGATTTTTTTTAATCTTGCTGTTTTATGAGTTGAATGTCTGGTCTGGATGGACTTCTGGTCTCAGAAGAGATAAAAGATTGACAAGATCTTTGTTTTCTCTTTCGTGATTTTCAATAATTCATTGTAACATTTTTTCAATTCGTTTTCTTCAGCTTTATCCAGCTTTAAAAAATCTTCTTCTAAGAGATTATTTTGTAGTAAATAATTCCTTGATCGTTCGCATATTGCAACCACTTTACTTTTTGCATGAGAAATTTTTCTTCATTTTCGTTTATTTGCCGAGCAACTAGGTCGCCTTGGTATAGAGCCTCGAAATTATATGTATACAGGGTGTTCATTTTATCTGAAGACATAGAAATATCTCGAAAACTACTCGTCGGATCAAAAATCGTGAATTTTGAATAATGAAATTTGTTGGTCTCGACGGGGGACATCCAATGATACCAAACTCAACCCCCTACTTCCACCTCCTGGGAGTGGCGGAGGGTGGAGTTATAAAACTTAAGTAAGAACCCCCATTTTTTATTGCAGATTCAGGTTCCCCAGAAAAAATGCCTCAATTTGACCTACGATTAAAGCGAGTTTGGCCACAGATGGCGCTGTAATCGACAAAAATCAAAATCAGGATGCTGGTATTAAGTTAGTCCTCACCTTTGATGTTTAGAATATCTTAGCAAAAAAGCTATACAAATTCTGAAAATAACGGCTTAAAACTTGACTTTTTCTTGAAATTATCGAAGGGCCGTCTTGCATTTCTTTGTGGGGATATATCATGAACCGAAAACTGCTACGGTGCCCGATAAAATCGTTCCAATTTATTGATTTACACCTACTTTTTTGAAATTTGTCAAAATCGTGTTTTTAACGTTTTTAGCTAAATTTATTATTAATGCTCATAAATCATAAAAAACATTTTCTAGAGTCATTTTCTATTTCTTGAAGTTAATGTTATGCTTTCCTAAAGTTTATTTCATAGTTTTTAATTTATTCTACCAAATTCAGGCCGGTTTTAGAAAGCTTTTACAAGCACGTTTTTTTTAAATCCTTGCTTTAATCGTTTCTTAAACACAAATTTAATATTCTATAATTTTTTGTGACATATCTTTAGCAGACATTCGAATTATAAACAAATACAAGTCTGAAAAGAAATAAAATTATCAAATATAATAATATTTAAAATTAAAAAAAAATTTTAAATTTTTAATTAAAAAAAATTTTAAAAAATTTAAAATTAAGAAATTATAATAACCATTAAAAATGACCAGTTTTTTTGGACTTTCTCTTGTGTTCGAAATCATTGTTTTGAATAAGTCCCCACAAATAATCTCCTATCATATTGCTGTAATATGCTCCTTGATACCGGTATTTAAAATTCCGAATATCCAGGTGGAATCTCTTACCATGTTCTTCAGAGTAGGCTTCTGAGTTATCTTTGCATATGTCCAGGTGGAAAACAAGCATATGGAGCTTAAGAGATATTCTGCAGCCCATAATTTTGTAGCTTTTTACTAAATTTCTAACTAATTCAACTTAGTTTGAAGCTCCGTTCTCAGAAAACTATCAGTTAATGCAATAGAGCTGTTCCAAGCAGCTGTTTCTTTGTCTGAGAGTTTTATGATAAATTCTGCACTTTTCATAACCAGTTTTATTTGTGGTCTCACAAAAATTCCAGCCATGATTTTTGCATCAGTCAATTTCGGGAATAACGCTTGCAAAAATTTAAAAGCATCGGATTCTTTGTCCAAAGCTTTTACGAATTGTTTCATGAGTCCTAATTTTATGTGCAATGGAGGAAGCAACACTCGCTTGGAATCAATCAATGGATTGCATTTTCCATTTTTTTTTACCAAATTCGAACTCTTTGCGTAGTGGCCAGTTTCGTTTCAGATAGTGATCTTTGGGGTTCCTACTATTCCATAATCAAATATAGCACATATGCTTTGTAAAACCACTTTGAAGACCCGTCAAACACCCTATCATTTTAAAATCTACAATGACGTCCCAACAATGTTCGTCATAATCTAAAAGATCTAGTGCCAATTTAACGATATCATAATGTTCTTTGAGTGTAATTAAATGAGCTAGAGGAATAGATAGGTACTTATTACCATTATGTAATAAAATAACTTTGAAGCTTCTCGATGAACCGTCAAGGAATAAGCGCCACTAAGTAGGATTTTATTCGATTGCTATATATTGAAATAAGTATTTTACATTATTCAAAAGCACAGTCCATCTTGAAGTGAAAAATAACAAGCGTATGAAATGTGCCGCTTTCTTTGAGCTGAGACACGTACATCTTTGTTGACTAAATTACACTGCTTCAACCTGGACGTTATTAGTTCAGCATTATCTTTCGTTAATCCAAGATCTCGAATCAAATCATTCATATCTTCCTAACTAAGAAAATGTGATTCATCCTTTGCATCAGTTCCTTGATTTAGTTGATAACCAGAACTGTCATATTCTGTAGACTCCAGTAATTGCGGACTATCACTTGATGCAGATTGTATAATTTTAGATGCAACGGGTACAGGTAATTCTAGACTGTGTTACACTGATTTTGAGGTTGATAGTAGATTTGGATACTTTACTGCTTTTGCATGTTTACCAAACCTTCGTTTAGAAGGATCAACAATACAAAAAAAAAAACAAACATCAATATGATTCGTTGGTTCTCGCCAAATTCTTGGTTTACCAAATGGCATTAATCATTTTTCTTCTCGATTCCATCTTGCAACTAAAAAAAAATTCGAATATAATTTTGTCTTACAATGTTATTTAAACCTATATTTTTTAGGAATAAATATTTTTTAAATTTATCTAGAATTAAATACAAATACAATAAAATAAAAAAAGTATATTTAAACATTATTTTTATTTAAGACATTCAGTCACAAAAAGCTACCAGAATTTACGTGTAAAAAGAGTGGGAACGCGCGTTTGTGTTAGTACGACCATTTGAATAGTATTAAGAGGCAGAGCTTAACGTTCGACAGTTAGGGTGGTAGGGATTGGGCTCCGTGACTGAATGTGTTATTTATAAAAATAAATGTGAAAACATAATAATAAAAATTAGCATGAATTTCTTTCATTTTTTATATATATTGCGTAAATAAAATTAAGAAAACTTACTTTCCAAAGTATTTTTGCATCTCTCGCATGAAAATTGAGGAATCCAATATTTATCATCAGTCTTCACTGGTATTTGAAAATATGCTTTATACGCATTGCACAGCAACTCAGATTCTTTAACTTTATACTTTTTATCGCGTACTTTGATGAATTCTCCACACATGAAATAAAATTATTGTCTAAAATTTAAGGTTATAAAGGAAATCGTATCTTCCGTATGAAGTATATTATACAGGGTGTTCATTTTATCATTTTACCTCACCTTTGTAGGTTTAGAATATCTAAAGATGTTCAATATTGTGACCTTCAACTTCAATACATTTGTTCATCCTTTTTTCAAATGATTGCATACAAGACAAAAGAATATCAGGGCTAATTTCAGCGAGAGTTTGTAATACGTTCTATCATGTTTTGTTTGGTAGTTGGTACTTGCTGATAAACCTTATCTTTTAAGTATCCCCAAAGAAAAAAATCTAGTAATGTCAAATCAGGTGATCTAGCTGGCCAATTGATCGGGCCACTTCTGCCAATCCACTTTCCATTGTAATTACGGTCTAATATTTCCCGTGCTACATTTGAATAATGCGCTGGACAACCGTCATGCTGAAACCACATACTTTGTCGAAAATCCAAGGCAACATCCTCAAGTAGTGTTGGTAGTTTCTGACTTAAAAATTCTCGACATTTAATTCCATTCAAATTACCTTCAATAAAATAAGGCCCAATGAGCTTGTTACCTATGATTCCACACCAAACGTTAACCGTCCAAGGGCGTTGATGTTCAACTTGTCGTAACCAGTATGGATTTTCTACACTCCAG
>JABFPM010005156.1:0-11639 GCA_022817325.1 Idris sp. 1 HC-2018 | reverse complement strand
AGGATACCTTATTTGGAGACAACAGTCCCATTTGTTGAGCTTGAGCTAAAGTAATTGTTTTCGTGGGACTGTCGATGCTTTGGTTAGTAACATTGTTGTCTTGAACAATTTTGATTGCTTGCTGACTGTCCCCCTGTGTCGTGGCCAGCAACATTTGTCCTCCAGGTTGCGACTGATTACTCGTTAGTATCATTTTCGTATAAACCTGTCCAAAAACCATCTACAGATTATTTTTAATTTTTTGCATTCATTTTTGAGTTTTATTTATTCATTATTTATTTTCTAAATTTAAGTTAACAATGTAATATATTATTTTAAATTTGTTTATTTTTAAAATACTTACGTTTCTTTGCTGCTGATTAGATTGAGCCGGTCTTTTTGCACTCGCTGGCACAGTTTTCACAGGATGAATGTTACCCAAAGAAATGTTTCCAGATTGACTTGACATGGTTAAAGGTTTGTTGGGCTGAGCCGTACGTAAATGTACAATATTTCCATCAGATTTTGCACTGATCAAAGTTTGAGCCAAAGACTGCAGCTGGCCAGGAGAAGCAGAAGCTGGATGTGAAATTTTTAGAATTTGACTTGCTCCTTGACCACCAGCAGGAGAGACAATCATTATCGACTGACTTTGGGTCGGCTGTGGAGCACTTGCTGGTTTCATCTAAAAATGAAAAGTGAATTTTGTATATACAATTTTGTAAAATAAAATTTTTTTAAATAATATTTTTTAAACTTTAATTAAGAAAAAATCATTCTTAATAATAATTCTTAAAATTAAATTAAAAAATACTTTCTTTTACCTGCATAGCTGAAACCGGGACTCTTTGCAAAGTTGGTTTAGTTTGGAAAATAACATTTTGATTATTTTGGTTGGCCGTGGTATAAATAATTTGTTCACTCTGAACCTCCGGCGTTGAAATGTCTGTCATTTCTATGTCAGGAATAATTGTTTCAGGTTCTTCTTCGACGTGTTCAGTACTTGTTATAACTTCCTCGGCATTCATGCATTCTAATTCAGCTTGAATGTCCTCGAGGGTTTCAAAATCTGACGATGGAAATCGCTCGGTATTGGTAGCTAGTGCCAGAGTGGCAAGGTCCCCATCTCCGAGGGACTCCACCAAAGCTGCTTTATTTACAGACATTCTGTCTGTTTTTATCAATTAAACTAGAATCCTGTAAAAAAAAATCATAAACATTTTCAAATTAATTTATCTCAGTTAAATTGTAACAAAATTAATGAAGAGGATTTTGCTTGAAAATAATTGTTTTTGTAACAAAAATACAAAGTTAAACCACAAACAAAATAAGAGTGAAAAATTAAAAAACAAACATCTGTGATAAAAAAGACAAAAAGTACATAAGTACAATCACAAATTCTGTTTGCCAACTCAAAACATAACCTAAAAACCGTGGCCAGCTCAAAAAAGTTTAGCAAAAAACTGTTTCTGTCAAATTGAGGATATACTGAAAACGCGTTTCAATCACAAAAAACAACAGCTCACCTTTAATTGTGATTTCAAAAATTCAAATATTCAAAAATGTCTTGCTTCGTTCATATAGTTTCTCTCTCTCTATGCGAACGTAATCAGGCTGACTTTTGTGGAAAAATGTCGAGCGATGTCAAAACCGCGCAAATTGGACCTCGACACTGCACTTGCCTCTGACAAAAAGTGCCAATGTTATACACTCATGAAATCAAATTGACGCACATTAGCGCCATTTTCTTTGCGGAACTGAAAGTCGCGCGCGGACCGACGCGATTCGAATTTTCGAAAGCGATCGCTGGCCACGAATAAATGACGATTGTGGACGAACTTTGCCGACCGATTTCCGATATTCCTTGGTTTTCAAAGATTTTGCCCGGTACTGAGACCGAGCATATGTGGCGGGCGCGGGCCGGGAACAGTGCGGAGGGCCAGCGCCACTTTTCAACACAAATTTTGTCCGCCAATTGTCGCGCAACTTGTTTCACACTTACACATTTTCAGGTGCAAAGGTCGCGGCGTCACAAAAAAGTAAAATGTTTGTTTACGCGCGTCTTCTCACTCACCCGGATTTTTTTCTCAGGTTCAGATGCAGTTGTGCTTGGCGCCGACAGATGGCTGCGCGGCAATAAAGCCGTTTAAAATCACTATTGCTGTGACATAACTAATGAGCAACTTTATATGTGCATCTGCGGAAAAATTAATGATATTATACGTTAGAAATCAAACTTGTACGTGTTGTTTACAGTTGAGAAAGGGGAGGGGATGAATATTTTTGAATTTTGTTGAAGGATTTTCGCGCACTTTCGAGTCTCATTTTGGTTGAAAACAGCGGTCACAAAGTTTCGAATGTAACGATTTAATAATAGATTTTTATTGGCTTAACTTGTAGCATACAGCCATGATACAATAGTGAAAACAGACTTAATACTATGTAAGTAACCCTTGATGGGTAAAAAGCGGCAAATACAATTTGAACTTAAAAACTAATTTCAAAATTACAGTTAAAAAATCAGTTTTTATACAAAAAATATAACATTATAATGAATGTATAAATGTTTAAATATACAAATCTTATTTCAAATATTAATATTACAAATGAATTTAGATATAATATTAAAAACCTTAAAATCTAATACAGTTAATATAGAATTTATGGAATAAGACCCAAAAAGCTTAATTTTCTTCAATTCTTTAGTTATAACAAGTCTTTCCTCAAAAAAAAGAGGACACTGCCAAAAAAATATGCTCAATATCATCTGGCATTATTCCACATTTACAAACACTACTAAAAAAAGCATACTTAATTTTAGTATACATGTTTACGAAGTTTTTTTCGCATGCTCATATTAAATTATTTAATATACATTTGTAAATTTAGTAAACTTGTATACCATACGGTTGAAACTATTCTAAAGCAGTATACTAAAATTAATAAACATTCTTTATAATTCATATGTGACATGAAATAGATCAGCTGATTATAAATGTAGGTTATGTCTACACTTTAGGAGGCAATTTCAATTTTTTTTTTCATAAACAATTATAAAAATAGTAATTAATGTGTTCATTACTGTATTGTAAATATTTTTTAGTAAAAGTAGTGCACATTATTTGCTCATAAATTAATTGTAAACGTATATATGCAATAAAAAAATTATAATGTCTAAAGTTTTTCTTGCAGCATATGAATATTTCGAATAATCATAAATTAAAAAAGATATCAATAAAAAGTCAAAATTTATATTTTAGTATTAATTTAAAATTGAAATGTAATGATGTTAACAGCAAAACTGAAATTATAAAGATATTGTTTTGTTATACTTATGATGAGTAGTATGATTATACTAATATCAGTTTAAAAAAGAAAGGATAAGAAATTACTTTACTCTATGAATTAATCATTTATTGTATCGTAGAGCGTACATTACATATTAAAATATTTAATTTAAAAAAAATGTAGAATTACTTTTTATTAATTGAGTAACTAAGAAAAAAAAATTAAATTTCTTTGAAATCGCCCAAATTTTGTGCTAATTTAAATACGGCTGGGTCGTATGTAGTAGCGGTTCTCCTCTTACTTCCTCGCTTATTTCCTTTAGCAGGATTGATTTTGAAAATATATCTGCAACAATTAAGACATTCAGTAAAAAGAATAATAATAATTTCAGTATTAAAATAAAAAAATATATAGTATTTCGTATTTACTGTAATTCAAATGAATTCTTTACTATATAAATAAATAATACTAAATTTCAAATCTGAAATTTAAATAACTATTAAAATTATATAAATGCATAAAATTTTGACAGTATAGGTATATCTAATCTCAAATGCTGCATAGTTAAGATTTCATTTTTACAATTTGATACTTGCATGATACCTCACCTTTGGATAAATTCTAAGGTTTTTTCGATTGGGGGTGGATACTTAAATGCAAAAATAAAATACGATATAAATAAAGTAAGAATTCCTTGAAAAATATCCTGAATAAATATTATTATATCGTTTTCTATAACCACAGTGCACACTGCATTCTCGTCATATAAAGACTGACCTAGACAAAAATATAAATTTAAATTCATGATGTATTTATTTGTATATTTTTATTTTAATATAAGTACAATAACAATTTATACCTCTGATCAAAAGAACGGGGCTTGCACTTGGAACGTGATCTTGAAGCTTTTCATTATCGATGTCAATCTGAAATTTTATTTTAAAAAAAATAAAAATATTTATTACATGCATGAATTTCTCATTTTAATAAATTTGAACTTACACTTAAAAGCTTTATAAAATAGCTAGGATCCTCTTGAAAGTATTCAATCAAAAGAAGAAATGAAACAATCGTGTTAGGTTTCTGACAATCTGTAATAAAGCAAGCTTCTTTGGACTCTGTTATAAGTTTTTCAACTTTTTCGCTTGAGTTTTTATACTTAAATTGTTTTAAAAACTGTCTTAAATGCTTTAAATCATTTTCCAAATAACTAATCCACGTATAAAGAACATCTTTTCCTAACAGTCTTTCACCGTGTTTGATAAGAAATGTTGGAATCTTTAAAAACGGCCAATCAGTAGTGATAATCTTTAAATTTCGGTTTGGATGATTTATTAATGCTCTTTGCGTTGCGTAAGTCATATTCATCAGATCTAAGATGGTTTTATCATCTTTACTCAATGTTTCAAACTTGTTAATTAATAAAATTCTTTTTTCTTCTTGAGATTCTGGAGTTTCGGTGTCTGGTAAGCGTGGACTATGATCAACACAGCCGTATTCATCCTGCTTACCCTGGTTCCGTTTAACTTTTTTTCGTCGTTCGTTATCCTCGTCATCTGAGTCATGTCTGGTAGCAGCTTTTGTTGAGATCTTTGGTACTTTAATTTTACGAAAATTGATCGCTCTGTAAATTTGTTCTCGGAGTGATTCATGTCCAGTACCGTACTTGTTATTTGAAATCGAATCCTGAAACGTCGTCGGATATTTGCTGCAAATTTCTTTAGCTATTTCATTGCATAATCCATGACTAGTGTCGTGTAAATTTTGCATCATATATTCAGCTACAATTACAACTAAAGCTCTTCTATCTCCAGGATTAGCTTTTTGCCCTTGTTGACACATCGATTTCAAATTTGCAGATATTTTGGACCAAACATTGTTTTCCAGATCTATGACTGGACTTGATTTTTGTTTAATGTTAAGTGAAACATTTATCGGCAACGCTATTAAAAATAAAAACATTTAATCTCTGATTTCATATACGTTTTTTTATTTCATTTTAATATTATGTTATTTTTTTTTTTAAATAATAATAAAACAATAGTGAAATTAAAATTTCTTCAAAAATGTACAATAAAAAGTAATTTTACCCATAGCAAATTCATTTCCAAAATTCGCATTTGAACTTGGAATTGTCATCTGATTAGATGTCTTTGGACGAATCATTAAAGTTATTGGTCCACAATTTAGCATTGTGTATGCTGATAAAACTTCATCATCGTCAATATCAGTCTCATCTTCGAGTAGTACCTAGAAAATTTAAAAAAGTTTAATAGTTATAATTGCATCTTTATTTTTGTACAGCTAGTTATAAAAAATGTTATTTCTGATCGTAATATAAAAACAATAATGATTGTGACTTTATAGTCGTAGATATTACCTTATATTCATCTTGTGGAAGTTCGAACTTTTGGATTGCAACACGTATAATGTCTTCGATAGTGTCTGCAGTTATTAGTTTTTTAATGAAACCATCTGGAGAAACAATTTTGAACAACATGTCTGAAAAATATTTTGATTAAATTTCATTAAAACGAGATATGTATGAAAGTGGTAAAGCATTATAACATACAATAGTTAGTAAGATTTTGAAAACTACATTTCAATATAATAAAAATTATTCAAGTTTATTGCTGCATGTTTATTTCAATTTATTTTTTATATTTATGTTAGTATACCATTTATTAACTCTTTTTTATTTGGTTTAAAAATTGCAAATAATCATACATAAAAAAATTAATATGATGCATATATTTTATATTTACAAATATATTTAATACTAATAATTATAAACAGTGTTTAAAGATATTTTGAGAGATGAAATAAAAGAAATATATAAAACAGATATTTTTTTTATTTTTTTTAAGAACGAATAAAAATAACTAGGTTAAAACACATTTACTATATCTCTTAGTCTTACGTGTTAACATTTTGAGTTACAATCGTTTATTTACAAATCCAGTTTTCGGCTTAACGCAAGCCATACTTGGAACAATATACTGGTGCAAAGGTCTAATGTTTCCTAAACTTTGAAGAGGAAAACATCTGTATAAATTTTCGGAACCAATTTCATAGACTCGCAACGCTGGAATAAAGTTGCTTTTCATCATTCGTACAATAACATATACATTTTGTTCAAAACCAATAAAAAGACAAATTTTGCCAAATTCGACGTTACATTGATAACCATCTTGGTCTACAGGAATTACATGATTTATATCAAATTTAGTACCCATGACTTTGATAGAAGAACATTGATACCAGTTTTGTGATAAATGTTGAGATGGAAGATATTTTTTAATATCTTCACTGTATAAGTCAATATTAATTGGACCAACTTCATAAAACTCGATATCCGTTCGTAAATTACTACCTAATCGTACTAAACATTGCCGAAGTTCATGTTTTTCAGAAAGCGACATTGGTACATTTCGAAAATTTTGCAGTCGTCGAATTACTTGTTTAAAAAATGTATGCTTAGATTCAAATCTTAGAGTCCAAACGTTAATTAGAGGTCCAAATTGTATAATCAAATCACAATAGTGTGTTAAATAATGATGCTTCGGTCGTAAATATGAATTTGGAAATAACTTTTTTCTCAAAAATAGGTATTCTTCAATGATTGTTTTTAGATATGGAAGAACTGAGATATGAATTTCTGGTGCACAAGCAATTTCTATTATCTCATTTAATAACAAAAAGCACTCCCAGGCTTCAGTTTCAGTCTTATTTTCTTGTAGTTTATCTACGATTATAAGCGGAAAAAGTCTAACAAAATTCCATACTTGAACGATTCCACCTGTTATTTTTTGTGATTTTAAAGGTACAGCACAAGGTTTATCTTGTAAGTCTTTTTGTGAATAATTAAAGTTTTCAATTCTCTTATTTAGTTCCTTCAATGTAAACCATTTCTGAGAAATGAAATGATTGATAAGAAGGTACATATCATGCGCAGCAACACCTTCTATCAAGTCGTGTCCCAAACAAGGAGGAAGTCCCGGGGAGCAAACGTGATAAAACTTCAGTTCATTGAATTTGGAATCGCGTTTAACTCCTAAAGAATCATATCCTTGTTTAAGATTACTAACACATCGGTTATAAGATTCTAACGTTCTTGGTTCATAATTTGCAAACATGCCATTTTCAGTAGACAAATCATCTCTAGAAGCTTCACAATAACGACAATAATATTTGACAGTGCTAAAATTTTCATGAAATCCTCCTAAAGCGTGGCTTCCAAGATTGTCTCCTGATATAAATATAACGGCTCCTTTAATAAACTTGTCTGATATCTTTACACCGATCTCTTCTATTATTTTCAAATCCTTTACTATTGGCTTATAAACAGCTTCATGAGAAAACTGTGAAGTTTTACACAGCGCAACAAGTTTCATATTATTGATGTTGTAACGAATATGAGGTGGTAAATTACCTAGAGCCATATAAATGCCTTCTAATTTGTATTTTCTTTTGCTGCTCCAAGGGGGTTGACAACTTCGAAGCCATCTTGAAAAAAAATTAATTTCAAAGATTCGGGATTATTTATAAAGAACTCATTTTCTTTAAATGCTGTTCCGTCAACAAAATCCTTCATAATTTCTGGATTTGAACTGAAATTTGCTTTAAGAGAAATAGAATCTTTTACTGATTCATCTGTAAAAAATCTTTTTATTGTTTCCATAATTGGAATATAGTAAAAATACTCATTCTCTGCTGCATTCATTTCATTACGAATTGGTTCAACATACTGAAATTTTTTTTTGTAGTATTTCTCTCTTTTATATTCAGTATCCAACAAATCATAACTCTTCAAAAAAGGATCGTTATGAAATAAATCATTTACAATTTTGTTTGCAGTTTCCGGTGAAATATTTTCAGATAATAATCTTTTAAGCAAATCAGCTTTCATAGCAGCTTGTCCTAAATCATGAATGTTATTATGTTGCTGTACAATGTGCTGAAGAACGCTAACTGGAATAAAATGTTCAGTCTCCAATTTCAAATACATTGTAGCCAAATTTCGTATATACATGTCTTCAAAAGATTCTTTTGGATTTGTGATTTCACACTGTATTTTTTTTCCAATTTTATCATCATTTGCATTGTCTTCTACAATATTTTTAGAATTTGATAATTGCTTATCCGATTGTGCATATGGGATTTCAACAGCATTTCTATGACATTTTGTTAAGTGACATGTAAAGGAATTTTTAACTTTGTATTTTTTATTGCACTTCGTATAAGGACAAATGATTTCTTCATTGTTATTAATATGAGTTTTCAGATGTCTAATCAATTGTCTATATGTCTCATGTTTTTTTTTACAATAAATCTTGTTGCACGTAAAACTAATATCTTCCGCAAATTTACTTTTTTCATGTAACCCTTTAACTCTCAAACAGTGGACTCTGTACAAATGCATCTTGAATTGCTTTTCATTTTTTAAATCACTTTTGCAGCCCTCGATTCCACAAAAAATTGTTTTTGTTAAATTACTATGAAATTTCTGGTGTTGCAAATATTCTTTCACATTTTCAAAAGAATAAGTACAAAATTTGCAACGAAACATCCTAAAAATAATTAATATTTATTCACATAATTGAATATTTCAGAATTTGTAAATAAAAGTTATTACAAAACCGATTTCATTATTAACTAAGTTGTGAATTTGTAATTTTGTTTTTATTTTATTTATTTATAATTTTTTTATTTTTCCATTTATAATTTTCACCTACACATTTTTTATATCTTTTAAACAATTTTAAATCAATTTCAAACGATCTATTGTATGTTATAAATAAAATCCACAAAAAAATAGCACAATAAAATGTAGACAAATTTAATAACAGCAAAATTTCACTGTTGACGTAATAAAAACTTGGAGTAAATTTACAAATTACCTTAATAACGCATTTCAAATGTGTAAAAAGTGTTATTAGGGCACAAAAGAAATTTCATTTCAATAAAATTTGACAATAAAATGCAATTATGAAGGTGTTTAACATGATAAAATAACATTTTTATTCCAATTTACTACCAATTATTATTATTATTATTTTTTTTTCATTTTTAAGATTGTAAATAGTTTATTAAAATACTTTTACCGAAAAACATGTAATTAATTTTTATCAAATGGTTATTAAAATTTAATGTACAGAAATTTTGCTGTTAGTTCGAATTTAAATTTTTCAATGCTAAATCAATGCTCAACTAACCTCACTTTGGCGAAAATTAGATTAAAATTTTTAGGTGACTTTTGACCTACGTAATAACCTAACAGCTCGTATTTGTTAAAATATAAAGACTTGTTTTTTATTGTAAATTAAAATTGTTTCCTTGCATCCATTGTTCAAAAGCTGTTCAAAAAATTAACTTTGTAACCATCTGAAAAACAAAAATAATATTATAAATAATTAACACAAATATTCGAAAACAATTATTTCAATGGATAATAAATATATTTACTTACCTTATGTTAAAAATATTGTGAAAATTAATAAAAGTATAAAGTAACGGTTTTGAATTTTAACAAAACTTCTAGTTTAAAGCATGTGCCATGACAACATAATTTTGTCCAGTTCACTATTCGACATTAGCGCCATCTAATCTGAAGTAACGTTGGTCACGAATAATGATACATGTTTACCATTTATAGTAAACGTTTTGCAAAGTTTGTTTCGGTCGGCCATTTTTATTAAATTTAATATACTTTCATACTAAATAAATTTAATATACTACGTATTTTAAATTTAATATGCAATTGTTTATTAAAAGTATATTAAAATTAGTAAAATTTCTAACAGTGTAATTAATTGCATAGAATTGTTATGAATAATATTTTGCCGAACCATGATGAGATTCCAAATCATGGGAGCCATCTACAGTACCTTAACTGAACAAAATATAATCAATTAATATTCATAAAATAAATTAACACAAAAAACATCAATTAAAAAGTCTCTTTTGTAATAAGTTGCAAATATTGTTTGGTTAATTTAATTTAAAATCGTGAACTTTAAATATTTATTAAATTTTAATATGCATCATAAAATATATTAAAATTTCAAAAACTGTCAAATTTTTTTTTTGACTAAAAAATGTTGTTGAAACAAAAATTGC
Source organism: Idris sp. 1 HC-2018 (assembly GCA_022817325.1). NCBI lineage: Eukaryota > Metazoa > Arthropoda > Insecta > Hymenoptera > Scelionidae > Idris > Idris sp. 1 HC-2018. The sequence goes on along the minus strand of JABFPM010005156.1, from coordinate 1,253 downwards.
AAATTAGATTTTTGCATAAAATTTCTTTTTAGTTTTGTCAATCCAAATTCATTACTTAAAAAAAAATACTAAAAACGATGTATTAAAAAAACATGTTATCTCTTATTACATGTTTTGTTTTTTTGTGGTTTGCAGATAATTTTTTTTTTTTTTTGAAAAGAATAACTATTTCATAGTAAAATGTCGTAATTATATTTTTTATTATATTTTAAAAATAGTTAATAAATATTACTAAATTTAGTATTTATTTTAATTTTTAGTATTTTTATTCATTTTTAGTTATTTTGCAGTAATTTAATAATTAGAAAGTTACATTTATTCAACTTTTTAAAATGGCTACTTTTTTAATTCTTTCAATTCTTATTTCTCCTAGCGCGCTTCTTTTTGTTATACATTTTTGTACAGTCTTAAACTGACTCAAAAAGCAGGATCTCACTCTATAAATTACAATACAAAATTTTAATTTTTATTGTCATGAATTTTTAGAAAACTATTCAAAAAATCAGTTTTTACTTTAAAAAATAAAATTAAAAACCAGTTTTCATCAATTATAAATTTTTATTTAGAAATTAAATCAATAAATAAATAAGTAATTAAATTTATTTTTACGTTTCGGAACCTTTTATTCTCTTTTCATAACTGAATATATATAATTTAAAGTTTTGTAAATTGTTCAGAAGTAGTTGCAAAAGAAATTTGTAGATGATAACATTGTAAATAAATTGTAATAAAATTAAAAATAGCTTATTTTGTAGTTACATTTTATTCTACAATATAATAAATTTAAATTGCGCGGAAAAAATTTGAAAATGTTTAAGTTATATATTGAAATATTATTTGTATAATTAAAATGTAACTTCAAAATAAGTTTTTTTTTCAATTTTTCTTATAATTTATTTTTATTCGTTTCAATTTTTTTTCGTTTTCTGGGAATAGACTCTCAACTTTGCTCACTGAAAAATAAAATTTTTTGGTTTTAAATACTGTCAAAGTATTTACTAATATTAAAAAATAATTATTATAATAATTTTCACTAAAATTGCAAACAAAATCTTAATATATTGTTTTTTGATTGTATGCAAGCCTTCCCCCCTCCACCAATATTCTAAAAATTAATTTAACCCAAGGGTATGACACGTCAAATATTTTGTTACATTTAAAACTTGACAGGTTGAACTATTTTCGATAGAGGCGCTAGCAGTACTTTAGGCTGATGAAAAAGAATGAATTTGAACAATTATAATGTTAAACAA
>JABFPM010005155.1:0-11641 GCA_022817325.1 Idris sp. 1 HC-2018 | reverse complement strand
TCTGAAGTTTTGATAAAGTTTACGTCAGAACTGAGTATTTTAACATTTTTTAGGACTTGTTATTGTAAAAATTATGAGCGCTATAAAAAGTCATGAAAATCCGCCCATTCAGGACTTAATGGGTTAATCCAAGAGAATATAATATTACAAAATTTACTGACTATAGTCAGTATAATCTATAGATTGTAAAACTAGATTGCAAACAAATCAGAAACTGAGTATGTATTATAGAACTGAAGTACAATTATTTGTTTACTTAAGTATAAATTTGGTTATCTGCATACAGTAAGTGGAATTGTTGAAAATTATTGTTAACTCAAAGTAATTTATCAAAGAAGGTTTACTTGATTAAAAAACAATATTTCATAAAATATACACAATTTTTAAGTAAAACAATAAGTTTTGACACTTAGTAAACGGACGTAGCTTAACCGGAACGTTTCAAGTTTGCATTGAAAGGATAACAAGTTCAATTCCCGCAGTCGACCAGTCTCTTCAAAGTTTGCGTAATTCCTTTGGACACCAAAAGCGAGTGCCAGAATGTGGGCTATTAAAGTTGAGCTACGAGAATAAAATTTATCGTCGAAAAATTGTAATTTAAATTTATAATTAATAATTTCCAAAAATAACAGGACAAAGAAACAAAATTGCACGTAGTAGTCTCATATTTGCTGCACTTTATAAGAAACTGAAAACAAAAAAATTGAAAAGCTAGAAATAACAAGAAAACATAATTCAAATTGAAACGAGCATTTTTTACTCCACACAACGTTTTGTTTTCGCAAATGGAAATTCAACAATTTTGTTTTTAAATTCAAATGTTCCGCAAGAGACAGATTGATACAATTTATTATTAAACAAATGTTGATTTTTTCATGTTTTTCGAGGATTATAAAATGAAATTGACGTGATTCTACAGTAACTTCTACTTAATTTGAAACCAGCAAAAAAAGAGCAGCATATTTATATATTTGCTTTTCAAAATGGCTCGTTAAATTCAATTAAGATCGTTAAATCTAAAATGGCAACATTTAAGATAAAATTAAAGAAACTTGTAAATATTATTTGATATGAATGAACTTAATCCCATTAGTATCTAATTGGCAAGCAGGATAGCATTGTATATAAAACATATACTCACACATGTTTTTGAAGAAATAAGGAAATTTATAAAAAACTCGAGAATGAAATGTTTCACTGTATAACATTTACGCAATTCATAATCTTACAGTAAAAAGTTGATATTAAAAAACCTTAATACGTGATGTCGTCCATACGTACAAGTAATAGTCGTTGTCCACATAGGATCCAATCGAGCTATTCTTGTTCCGAGTCTATTATAATTAGTACAAAAAAACCTTGTATCTAAATCACACAATTTCACATTACCCAGGTGAAAATCCATATAGAAGCGATAATAGTTGCTTTATATGCAATAATTGTGTGTCATGCATGTGACATATATGTGGTCCTTACCATTTATACCATAAATGTGATATATTTTGCAATGTCGACATGAAAGAAAAAAAATACATCAAAATATATTTCACCATATATGTCACATATATGAACCCAATATCATTTATATCACATATATGTATCACATATGTTTCATTTTACCCGAAATAAATCCCTTTTTCGTTTACATAATATTCGTATTATATATCGAGGTATAATAAAATTGACAAAAGAATACAATCAATGTACATAATTATCTGCGCGCTGATGTGTATGTCATGCTGATAAGAAAGTTCGACAATAAGTATCTCTATTCATAAAATTTGTCGTTTGTGTACCTCATCTCTCTAAAACATCAGCAATTCAACATATACATATACATACACACAGGCTAAATTAAAGTACCATTTCTTTCTGACAAATGTATTTAAATTGTAAGAAAAAGGAATTAACTTTTTAAAGTTAATTACTTTAATAATTCGTTACACATAAGATTCTTTATAAAAACAAACAGACTGCTTAAAATAATACTCGTCTGCTTTCACCTTGTGAAATGATTTTAAAGCAACATCAATTTCATTTGGCGGATTTTCATAGCATTTCGTGTGAATTGGTCAACTGGTAATGTAAAATAAAGCCTCTTGCCAGGCAAGAAGGGTCTCACACTCAAATTGCCATATGCAGGATAGGCAGTGTATTACAAATACAACTGCGAATCTTCTCACGAAGTGAGAAATTCACTAAAATATGCCACAGAAATAGAAGCTCGAAGCAACCTGAATAAAGGTATAGGGATATTCTCGCACATGTACATGTTCAAGCACGTGGTTCACAATGATGCTAAATTCTCTTAAACACCTACATTTATGTTTATTTGTGCTGCTGGAATTAGTTTCCTCATTTTCAACTGATGAATTGTTCACTTATATATATATTTTCTGATAACAAAATCAGATCGAAATCAGTACAGTGAAATAACAACAAATACAAATTAATTAACTTTTAATTCGTCAGTTAGAAAGTTTTTTGCCGTAAAAATGTGACAGCTGTAAAAAACGAATTGAGAACAAAAATGGTGACTCGAGCTCTGCGTGTGATCGAGTATTATCATTAATTGTTGCCATTTAATGACAAAGTGTTGGTCGTTAGTGTCAGACGTACATCTATACACATTGACTCATTTCGTGCTCCTGACACATATCGAATGGCTGCTGAAAATATGTGCTGCAGTCCTGTTGTACTGGCGTGTACACAGGAACTTGGGCAATAATTCGAGCAGATGCAACGCAAGCTGTAACACTGTACACAGTGCGTAGTATATTTACCGTCGCATAAAATGCGATTCCTATACTATAACATTGGGAGCGCCTCTAAAAGTTGCTTCACTGTTGCATACGAAATAGGAACATACACGGCATGCAAAGTCGTGTGTATACAAATAGGCATTATGCTGAACAATATGTTGCAATAAATAACGATTCACTTGAATGTATACTTATCTTCTTTCTTTCTTTTTCATCGGATCGCACTTTCTGATACATCACAATTATCTCGTAATAAGAATCGACTGCAGATTTTGTATAGTAAAACAATAAATATTAGGGATTAAAGATTATTTTTAGATGCTAATAAAAATGTTTATCTCTTACATATTGTATTATCGCTAAAAAACAGATTGAAACATATATAATAAAGACAGAGTAAGGTGGGGCACAAAAACGAACAATGGAATATACAAATATATAACATGTTTAGAAAACTTGTTTGAAACAATTAATATTTAATAAATCAATCTTTATTATAAATAATGTAACAACAATTTGATTAACTTTTTTATTGTTTCAATATTATAATTTTTTTTATTTTTTACACTATATCACAACATAGCTAAAAGAATTTTTTTAATTTCATTATACTTTTTATTGTATAATGGTAATTTTATTTAATAAAGATAGTATTGTACGAAAAATGAAGGTAAAGGTTTGAGTTTTCAGAATTTGTATTGATTTTAGTTTTATGTTTGATTATGTTCATACAATTTTCAAAATGTAATTTAAGCAAAATTGAACACTGTCAACTGTTTCCAAATGAATTATTAAGTCAATTTATTCAGTAATAATCTTATCCTGGGTACAATATTTGTCATGGAAAATTAGTCAAATATAGTTTAATTTGATATATTATGTGTAATAAATAATTTTTCTTCAGTAATCAGCGTTAAAAGCTTGGGAATAGTGAAACCAAAATTTCACAAAAATTTGAGAAATTCTCCAAATATATTTGGGAAATTTCTAAAATAATCAGATTTCAGATGACTTTGTTTAAATTTTGTTTGGGAAACTTCTCAAGCTGTTTTGAAAATATTTTAGGTAATCTTCTGAATCGAATTATGATGAAACTGATTATGAAATTAGACAAATTATTTAAAAAATGTCTGCAATAATTTAAGAAATTTCCTAAAAACAATTTGAATAAAATGTTCTAAAATCTGATTATTCCAGAAACTCTCTAAATGCATTTGGAGACTTCTTAAAATCTTGAGAAATTTTGGTCTCACTATTCTCAAAGATTCCCAAACTATTTTTTGTATTGGAAATCTTTGAGAATCTTTAATGCGGAGGGTTATGTTAACATTTATTGACATTTTAAAAAGTTCGTTTTGTAGCTGTTTTTCAGGTAAAAATCATTACACATAAATTAATTATAATTAAATAATATGTGAAATAAAAAAAAAATTTTTTAGACATGTTAAAATCAAAAAAAGGAAGTTTGTCACTAATTTTATCGATTGTTCATTTTTGCCCCACAAGTGTTCATTTTAACGAGAAAAAATGAAAAATATATAATTCATAAAAGCTAATTTAATTTACTTAGATTCATCTTAATTACTCCTAAACCAACATTCTGAAGGTCTCATAATCTTGTGAACAAAAAAAACTCGAAAATATGTATATTTTATTCTGTGGATCCAGTCATTTTGACAAATTGTTCATTTTTATTTTACAATTGAACCTCCAATAAATTCTTTATAAAAATGATAATTATAGTTATGACGGAAAAGCCAATATTGCTTTGACGACAACCAATTCATTCAGACATCGACTAAAGTGTACCGCACAAGGCCAGCTAACTTTGAGTCCTAAATGTTCGTACGGTTTCTGTACGACCCGCAGCCATCACGCGTGCCTTTAATACTGTCCAGAATGGCTGCTTCGTGGTCCAACTATGGTCAATCTCTGACGAGAGATACATTTATGATGCCGAAGTTAACTCCCTCTTAGATCGTAACTTCACAAACTCAAAAGTTTGATGAAATAACTGCTAATTGAAGGAGCATTGTGAAATCGCAATTATTTTAATATATTTCTTTACTGAAGATATAAAAATAAAAAGTTATTATTAAAAACAAAATTCTGTGTTTCTTTAAACAAAATTTCGATAAATCAAAAGCAGTTGTTTTTCATATATAATTTTATTTTAAACATTCACGTGTATGACAACTTCTTTCAAGATTTTTCATCTAAATTTTTTTTTTTCTGATGGCAAAAGAAATGTCTAAAACATTTGACGTCCACGTTAAGAGACAATGGCTGAAGGTATACACGCTGAATATTTTTGCCGAGAAAAAACATTTGAAAAATATAGAAAACGTGCTTTATAAGTAAGTTGAAACAGTCTCATAAATATGCGAAAAATGTTGCTTGAGAATGTGGACATCAATATATATATATATATATACATTTCAGGTTATCGCATATAAATGACTGAAACATGTTTTGTAAATCACCGTGGTGTAAAATGCACATCCATAATTTACACAGTACAAAAATTATACTTGTTTTTTTTCTTTCTTTCTTTCAGTCATTAACAATATCAAATCAAAGAGTTTCAAATAGCAGAACTTCTGCGTAGTTCGATTATATAGTTGTAAAGTTAAATATGTGTCAAGTTTTTAATAAGCAGTCAGAATTTTCAATATCCCAAGGAAACTTGATTAAAATTCGGAAGAGTCTGCGAGAGATATACGGTGCATGCAGAATGACGTTTCCCCTATTAATATGAAATGGTAAGATGAAATTCATTTAAAAGCGAATATTACTTGATGTTTTGAGCTCTGTAAGATGCCTTGATAAATTATTCACAACTTTATTTATTTCAGCTTAGCCAACACGACACGGATATGTCATCTTTTTTGCAGTACTTCCCACACACCTAATATAATTATTTATATTTTCTTAAATAACACATACATTTTTTTCACAAACATACATGTGTAATTTAAAATATCTTTTACTTTTTTCTTTTCCTGTTCAATAATGATTAAAAACAAAAAACAAAAAATCTTGTTAAATCTACAAAAGATAACAAGGTTTGCAGACAAGATAAGCCTGTTAAAGCGATTGTTTACATCTTCCATATTTCGCAACATCAAAGAGCAAACTTTATTCATCTATAATTTACAATCATTCTCGGGGACCAGTTACGGCCAACCTCTAATAACCTCAACTACCTAAAACTGTTTGAACAGAAACAACATAATCCGCTCAAAGTTGTGCCTCGAACGACCTCGGGCCGCTAAATTTGGTCCGTTTATGCTGAGTAATAACAGTCGTTCTTCGTGTTATCACCGAAGCTGTAAGTTTTGTACACGAAAATTTCGCAGATCCGCTCAGATACAAGGAAAGGTTACTTCATTTAAAGCAGGAAGTATAATGACACCGGCAGAACTAAGCTTTGCTCGATAGTTTGAGATATACTTAGTTGCACTCATCTGGAAGAGTGAAAGTCCTGACAGACGATGACCCTAGTTGCCTTTATCTTTGAAGGCGCCGTTCCGCCGGGGTTGACCTATTTAAATAAATACGAGAATTTAACTGTGCGTGCTGCGAAAATTGTGCACCTAATGCACATGCTCGAATTTCAACTGTTTTAATCAATGTCGTGACCAACGAAAGAAGAAGAACCTTTTCTGCAGCAACTCTTCTTATATAAAATGTCTCTTGATTGTACATTTTTGTATTCTCTTTCTACTTGATATTCCGCTGGAAAGCTGTTCATATTTTAATTAAAATAAAAAAGAAGAAGAGGGAATGTGATTTTAAAAGGTGCGAGGAAAAATATTGTTGACGAATTCTTTTGGGAAGGAAATAAAAAGAGGATAATATATTTTCGACGCGATAATTTGTTTCATTTGTCTACACGAATGGCAATAATTGCCAATATAGTTAAACAACCGATTGAACTTCAAAGAACTATGCAAAAATATTGTATTTGTTTTGTCCGTAATTTACTTTATTAACACGGTGATAAATGCACAAAATTGTTTCACTTTACTGTGATCAATTTTAAATTAAAAATAAGTGTAATTCAAATTATTTCAACTGAATAATTGATTGATTTATTTAATTTATTCTAAAATTGCTCTTCCGTTTGAGTGATCCAACATTTTTATGTAGCCACGCACAAAAATACTTGTTAACATAAATTATACATTAATACATGTACATAGTAAGTATTTATTTATAACAGAAAAATTACGAAGTTTTATTACAAACAATGTTGAAATATGAAATTAACGAAAGAAAGAAGAAATAATTTCGAATTAATCTATAAAATATTATTTTAAAGTAAAATTGGAAAAAAAATTAAGAAGAGTAGAAACTAAATTATATTAAATAAATACTGTTAAAGAAAATTAAATTTTAATTTTTTTATTTATACAGTGAAAAGTAATAAGAATTATATTAAATGAAATAAATTATAAACTTTTTTAACCTTTAAATAAAGCTCGAAAAAAAAGAACGATAGCAAAAATACATTTATAGTAACACAGTTGAGATAATGTTTAAACATTTTCATTTCACTCGACTTCACTTTCAATTAAATTTTATTTTATTGCATTGATACATTAAAAGAAAAATTGTTTAACAAATTTTATCATAACTCGTGGGAAAATTAAAGTTATAAATCACAGTCTCCTAAAAAATGGCAATTATGTTACTATTAATACAAAGTGTATAGTCTGCGAGAATTATGGCGTTATTTTGGCATAATATATTGGACTTTTCCTCAGTAATAATTTATAGATACAAGTTTCCTGTAATATAAAAAAATTAGTTTCAAATTTGTTATATTATCTAAACCAAAGGAAATAGAATAATAAGAAAATACAAAAATTATATCAATTAATTATTAAAAGTCGTAATCAAAATGCTGAGTATTAGAGGATCCGCTTATCTAGCGAACGGTAAATTTTATCGAAATTGTGAGTATTCCGGACCGCTGAAGTCACCCTCGTTCTCGCACAAAACAGCAGCCAAACTAAATACTCAGAGCATTCAGAGGTACCTTTGGCTCGTCCCGGGCCATTGTGAGCAGCCGACTCAGTAAAATCCTGCGATTTCACTTGGTGATACCACAAACCCGGGGATCTGTGCGCAGCCGACTGCATTACTAACAGTTTCACGCGACGAAAACTCTCTCATAATACACTTCTTCTGTGTTTTTATGAATTACACAGTTTTTCATAGTTTCGCAGTTGCGCGGACTAATTTGTGGGCACAACACTTAGAAAAGAGCGCTATACAGTTATCGTTATATTTTTCCCAGAGAAAACTTAATGGACGGTGTAATTGTAATTGTTGTTAATGATATGATAAAGAAACGCCCGAGAAATTTCCGTATTGTGTCATCATAATTTAAATTGTCGTCGCATTTACGAAATTTGTCATTCAAGCAAATTTGTTTTTTTTTTTAAATTATGAACCGCGATTTCTTTTCTATGACTTTTATTGTTTTATCTTTTTTTGTAATTTAACCAATTTATTAATAAATAATGGAGGTTTTTTCAACTTGTGATTTTTCGTATGAGTGGATTCACAAAATAACAACATTTTGAGATTGAAAAGTTTAAAATGTAAAAACTCACGGAATGATTGCTTTTTTATTTTTTTGACTCAAAAAGCGTAAAAATCATTACCATCTTTTTGTTAGATGTATACTTTATTTTTTTACATTCCAAATATAATAAAAAAAAAACATATTTTATTGTTTTAAAAGCTTTTAAATAACAAAATTAAACAAATTTAGCTGCGATGACAGAAAATCATTTATATTAAAGATTTGTAACTTGAATTACAATATTATTGATATTTTGCTGTATTATATATAATTTCTAGTAGCTAAGAAGTTTACAAACCGTTAATTCATAGTCTGTAATATTAATTAGAATGACAAAAAATTGCAAATAGAATGTACAAATATACACGAATACACGTTGATAACATGAAACAATTGGTATCTGTTTGAAATACTAGGTACAAAATTTACCCAAAAATTTGTTAACTCTTGTTTTTTCTAAATAATATGTAATGTCCAAGAAAAATAATTAAAGTAATTAATTCATTGACAATATGTATTTGCAAACAACAAACTAGATTTAGATGAGGACAGCGGCCTTTAAAAGGCCCAATTGAAACACCCGAAAAAAGAGTCAAGGTGGGAGTTAACACAAGAAATAGAGTAAACTCAGTATAATTTTTCTTTGTTTCACGTTCTTGTTATATACACATACTCTTTTAATCTCATTCAGCAAATTTTCACTGATCCAGCAGTGTAGGGAAAAGAATGCTGATTAGTTGACCAATCAAAATGGTCGAGGTTGGCTAACATTCTTTTCGCTTCACTGCTAGATTAGTGAAAATCAACTGAATTTCACCGAGTGAGATTTAAATAGTAAGATCGATAACAGTGATCCGTAATTACTTGTAAAGGCAGATCTACCCTTAACAATATAATGTGTATGAAACAGATTCAAGTTTTATCAAATTATTATCACGTCTCTTAAAAAATTGACGATACGTATATAAAGTAAATAACAAAATAAAATATCTTCAGAATCATTTCAATTCATATTCATAAAGGTGTTCGCAAAAAAAAGTTTTTTGACCCAACTTCTCAGAGTGGTTTCAAACAGTGGAAAAATGTAACATTCGACTTGAAAATTTATTTTCTATAGTGAAAACTGTGGCACTTTTCAATTCAAATATTAAAAAAAAACATTTAAATATTTGAAGCGTGTGGGTTTTAAAATGAAAAGCAGTGCGGTTTTTCAATACAGAATTTTTTTTTTCTAAATGTAAAACAAATTTTAGACTTATATATCTTGAAAATAATTCACATCTAAAGGTCTCATTGAATAAGTTTTTTGCATTATATTAAAGCAAGACATTTAATGACAACATTCACCAATTCATTGCATTTATTTTTTGTCATAATTACTGAATATTTTAGTTCTTGTTTGTTTCGCTTAATTAGTTTCATAGTTGCAGCTAACTTTTTTGTATTTTATAAAAAATGCAAATGAAAAAAAAAAAAAAAGTTTACACAAGCTTCCTGTCTGTAGTTATTGATTATTAAAATGCCGTACATTTTTGCCTTTATTTTACAAAAAGAAAAATGCAAAAATATTCCCGACATTAAAGAATAATTCAATATTGTATAATTATGTAATAACTCCGACATCTTATTCTTCTTTTATAATACCACAGCTAACGCGAATTCCAATAATCTCGATGAATGATTAATTAATCGTTCGATCAGGACTCGTATTTGAATTGGTAAATATAATGTGACCGGCTTTTATGTACATATTTGAAGAATCGCCGAGCGTAAAATAATAATTATCATTATGTACAATCCATGAACTCCGGCTCCGACCAAAACTCTTTTTGTTGTATCACATTTGTTTTTCTCTTCGCGGCGGTATTTCACGCGCGACGTGACGTGCGTACTCCGTTGAGCTTTTCCTTTTTTCTGCTGAAATTTTTTTCTCGCGCACACGCGAAAATTACAGTTTCCCCGGAGTTTCGTCGTTAAGTACAGCCTGCACATCCGCGTTATGTCATGGCCCTCCCACCGGAACTTATGGTCCTCGTAATACGTTTTCCATTACACTCAACCGACGCGATGGCCGACATGTCGACTAAATTTTCGAAAGCCTTCATAAAAATTCGCCAACTAAATCATTCGTCCAAATCGTTCCCGGTTATCTTCTTCTTCTTCTTCGAAAAAAAATATTCCTCGTTTGTCCCTATTGACAAAAGGTATTTGTCAATACACCATCTGGATTGTAGATAACAGAAAAAGTAGTGTGTCTCAGAGTTAAGTCAGACATATACCTCCCTTAAACTGAAATTTATTTTGTGTTCAACATTTTTTAATTTAAATTATTTTTCGACAATCTATAATGAAAATTCGTTTAAATTATTTGTTTAAAATATTTATTTTATATTATAAATACAAAATATAATAATATTTTGTACGAGATCATTTTTGTGATTTATGAAATGTAACGGTATTGTTCAAAGTAGGTAACTTAATTATCTTGAGGGAAATAATGTTTGGTATAAATTAACAGGATTTTGATAATAAAGATTGTTATCTCTTGAGTATAACCATTCGTCATGTAATATAGTAGGAGAATGACGGAACTCTACGGGAGTTTGCTGGTCAATAAAATTTTCGTCGATGTAACAGAATAGAGCGACAATAGAAAACGCAACGATAACTATTCGCAAGTACCTGCAAATCGTTTAAAACGTCAAGAGATATATACTGCAGTCGTATTAAGGAACTATTATTAGTGAATAAATCTTTCTACAATAATTTTGTGATTATTTTGTAATAAACAGAATCGTCATAAAGTTACAAAATTAAATTAATAATGTATTGAAAATTAAGAATTATTATAAAATCATATTTGAAAAATAAGTTAAAAAATTTCAATTTATTTGATGAATTTCTTTTTATTATACATGCATTTTTAAATTATAAAATTATTATAATTTTATTTATTAAACAATATTTTATTGAATACTTAATTTTTTATGATAACCACTTACTATTTGTTTTAAATTATATAACGAAATATGTAAAAAAAAAAGATTCCAATATCATCACTTTTTTATACATATTCTATAAAAGTGAATAAAATTTTATTGCCAAATTTCCACCACTGATACAGCAACATTTAAAGTTCGCGGTATCTGCGGTAAAGTTAAAAAAATTTCAGAACAATTGATCAAATAGCCGTTGTTTTGTTATAGTTATAAAAACTCTCTGCCTTTTTTTTTTGGTTTTTTTTTTTTTTTTTTTTTTTTTTTTTTTTTTTTTTTTTTTTTTT
>JABFPM010005154.1:0-11641 GCA_022817325.1 Idris sp. 1 HC-2018 | reverse complement strand
TCTGCACAAATTTGAATCTATGTTCCGGATTGTTCTTGTATTTCAAAAATTCTTCTTTTATTTGTGCATACTTACAAACAGTTCTATTACGTTTTAAACGAGGTGTGTCGGAACTTCTCATTTTGATGTATGTGGTGATTTGTATACTTAACAAAACGGATATCAATTGAAATATGTGCGGATGCGTATGATAAAATTCTTTTCCAAAATGTGCATGGAATGCTTCGCAAGCATTAGTTGTTTCTTTGAAAAAATCTGTTATCATGCCAGCCCAAATTGTGGATAGAAATAAAGCATTGGTTGAAATGTAGGTATTTATTAAATAATCACAAAATTGGTCTAGATTTGGATCCTTCGGTTGAATTGTCATTAATTCGAAAATAAAACATTCATCGACTTCTTCAGGTGGTAGAAAGGGAAGGCCAAATACATAATTTGTAAATAACCTAACCTCGTTGTTATTATCCATGTAATCTTTAGCTAAACCTAAATTTTGTAATTTTCGAAACCAACATTGTCCTAAATGAAAGGCACAACCACGTATTGGTACAGACGACCATACATCGTTCAAAGCTAGGTGTATCGCTTCTTCAAAGTCTACAACAAATGCTTGCGGTTTAAATAAAAGATTTAAATCTTTGTAAATATTATCAATTGAAATAAACAACTGCCTATATGTTTCCTTTCTTTTGTCTGGCAGTAAGCAAAATAATAAAGGAATATAATTATCATTTAGCATTCCATGAATTGTAAAAAGCTGTAAAAAAAATTTCGTGCAAAAGTCAAATGTTCCATCCATTAAAACTTTTGAAAATTTGTCTAAAAATATTAAATTGCTTTTACAACCCAATATTATAATATTATTTACACTATTATTTAAATGAACGAATTGTTCTTTTCGATTTGTTAAACATGCCATTTCGGATACTGCGGTGTGAACGTCGTTTATATTTTTTGGTAAAGTTGGAAGATACGAACGTTTAGCATTGTAAATGTTTCTACTTATTCTAGTAACGTCAGTAACACTCAACCCCATTTCATCCTTACAATCCTTAACCTCATCGCGAATCAACTTTATGGGACGTTCTAACTGGTGATCAGTTGAATCTTCCAACTTTCTTTTTAAATTATTACTAACTATTTGTCTATTCACATTTTTATTAGGTTCATGACCATGATCAAAATTTGAAAAGTTTAAATCGATCACACCATTTAGTCTTTTACACTTTGCAGAGCATGTTTTTTCGACACACCTCCACGTTTCTATATTTACTTTACTTTTATAGTGCAAATAAAACTTATAATTGTTAACAAGTAACATTGTTTTATTTCTTTCACCCAAAATTTCTTGAATATCCATAATGTATAATCAAATAAATAAATATAATCAATGTAATATAATCAAAAGAATTAATTAAAACGACACTTAACACAAAACAAATAAGAGTTGAATGCGAAGAATTGCTTTTGAGATGTTCCTTAAATATACTCTCTGATAGGAAAAAAAAAAAATATCTTATCAATTTATTATTAATTGTAATTATTAATTTGCAAAAAGTGCAAAACAATAATATATAGGAATCATTGACATTAAATTCGATAACAAAAAGATAAAGTTTAATGCACTTAATATTATAATTCACATTAATATCTGAAGACTCTAGTTTTAAGTATAAAATATAAAATAAATATACTTTTGTAGGAATTTACACTATCTTTTCACTAATGAGTTTTTCAGTTTGTAGGAATTTACATGTAGCCAAACAAATTAACGTTATCCATCGGCGCACTTTTGAGAACCACTGATGTGCACAATAACTAAGTAAAGGATTACAAATAATTTTGCAAATCGACAAAAACATGAATAAAGAAACTTAAAAATAACCACAAAAAATATCTTCCCCCACTTCCACCCCTCCACCCCAAAAAGGGTGAATAAAATTAAAAATATTTTTAAACTTCAAAAAATGTTAGATGTTCCCGTAGCAAATTTGTCGCAATGTGTACAAATGGCTTCTATGAATAATTAATATTTTTTGAAACCACCCTCGATTGGCGGACTCACCCCCATCGTGGAACAAACTAATTTTGAAATTTTAAAAAATTTTATAAAATCAACTGGGGGGTGGGTCCGCCAATCGAGGGTGACTAAGAATATCAAGTGGACATTGTAAAACATAGTTTCTTCATTTAAAATGGTTCCCAGAGGAAACCTCATATTTATCAGAATTTTTCAAAATTTCAAAATCAGTTTGTTCAACTGGGGGATGGGCCCGCCAATCGAGGGTGACTAAGGATATAAAGTGGAATTTGTAAAACATTTTTTTTATTTAAAAAGATTTGCAGAGTGAGCTTTATATTTATCGGAATTTTTTAAATTGGTTTCCATAAGGAACTTGATATATTTTTGAATTTTTTAAAATTTCAAAATTATTTTGTTCAACTGGGGGTGTGTCCGCCAATCGAGGGTGATTATATTATTTATTAATATTAGGTTAAAAAATTGAATAATTTATTGCTATATTATATTTTGACGCAGGTACTAATAAGTCCTTAATTAGAACTATAATTTTTTGAAAAAAAATTAAAGTTTTCGTATTAGTTAATTAAAATCAATTTTATTTAAACAAATTGTAATTTTTATGCGTCAGAATCTAATATAGCAATACATTTTTGAATTGTTTAAACAAATATTTATAAATAATCATTTCATTTAATAAACTGAATATTAAAAAGTATAAATATATTTTTATGTGTTGTGATTTTTGTGAAACGAATTAAAAAAATAATAATTTGTACAATCTTCTTACATATGAAAGATTATGAAAAATTTATTACATAATGAAATAGAAATTGATATAAACTTTACAGCAAATAATCATTTTCATTAATTTTGTACAACATACATATAATTGAATGTGTAATGATAACAAAATTCGAAGAGTCAATGATTTTATAAGTTGCAAACAATTATTAGTCAATGGATATGAAATGATTGATTTAATCTCACGCTTCACAAATGACCTTGTTTAAACATTTTATAAATGATTTTACAATGTTATGTATTCCTTTTTTTATAAGTATTTTACTTTGTAGCTAAATAAATGCATGTATGAGAACTTAAAAATAATAAAATAAGTTTAAATAACTTATGCTTATAAATGGGATGTGTGCCATCATACACAATATATTAATAGCAGAAATATTTAATTGCTGCATAGTTTTGACTAATCTTTTTTCTGTTTTTAAAAAGGATATTGGGAGTCTTAAATTAAATAAAATGTATTATCTAGTTCTATGGCTTGATTGTGATCCTCGCACGAGTAGTATCCTTACAGAAAAAGACATAAAAATAGGAACAAAAAATGCAGTTTACGGTAAATGGGGAAAAAAATGGTACCCGGCAAACATTATCAAAAAGCATGGTATATATTTTTAATGCAAGTAAACGTTAATGAGTATTGAAATTAATATTATGTTTTTATTTTTCATGTAAATAACTTAAATATGTAACATGAACCCATAAAGAGGACAAAAGCGTGTTAGAAAATATTGATATTGATGTTTATGGTTCACTGCTGCTATCGGAGAAACAGTAAAATACACCACCGTCTGCTAAACGTAGGAAAATTGAAAAAATAAATGCTGCTGTTATGCAAATGAAAATTGGATGAGAATGAATAAAATAGATATAGATGGCGATATTTTTCAAAAGTAAGTACTTGTTAGTTCAAGTTTGTATGTTTTTTAATTAAATTGTAACCATTTCAGTATTAAATGGTGTGGAATTATATATTTTTCAAAATTGATATATCTTGTTAAAAAAATAATCATTAGGTTTGACGAAGAAAATGAAAAAATGGATGTAGAAGAAGAAGAAGAAGAAGAAGGAGAAGAAGGAGAAAGCAAGCAAACAAATGAAAGTGAAGAAGGAAAAGAGAATATACAAGAAAGTAAAGAGAAATATGATAAATATGTAAGTGAAGAAGAGGATGATGTTGAAGAAATCGGAAATGAAGTGCTGGAGGAAGACTTACAACACGAGAAAGAGTATAATTTTTTTATTGTAACTTATATTACAAAATTATTAAACAATATTTTTTCAAAAATTGACCAGAACGCTATTTTGTGGTTATAGGGCAATAGTTGAAGCTTTTAAATAAATATTTTTTTATTAAAAGTTTAGTGAAACTTTTCTTTATTCTCTTGGAACGTCATAATATACTATATTAATAATTTTTTTTTTTTAAATAAAACACAGGTGTAATAGAAAAAAGGATTTGAAATGTAATGAAGAATTGGAGACAAATAAAGGAAAACATTTTGGAGAAACAAAATTAAAAACAAGATGTAATTTAAATGAAAACAACACTGTAATGCATCGTATAAGTATAAATATTGAAGGTACGATAATCGAATAAAATTGAAGCTGTAAGGGTTATTCTTTCTGAAATAATTAATTAAAAATTCACTAAATTCTAATGTTTTAAAATAAACTGAAATTTGTTTGAGTCCTTAACTATAACCAAATTTATTTTTTTTAAATTGTTTGTTATCTTTGTGCGATCAAGTTTAAAAACTGTTGCCATATAGCAGTAAACCGCATTAATGATGAAGGTCCTAGTGTAAAATAATTGTGGGGAGAACTATGTTTTTTATTTTGTTGGAAGAGGGATTTAGTTTTTAGAAGATCAAAAATTCTTAGGAAAGACAATCATTTCAGAAAGAATAAGTTGGATAATTGTTTTATTATATGTATGTTATGCTAACTTCAAATGATTGTACTTTTTTTAGCAAGTCAAAAAAATATCAATTTTCTTAGGGAAATAGTGGACCCGGATAATCAAAAATTTATGAGAAATATATTGAAAGGAATTGATGGCCCTTTGAAAGAGTTGAAAGAGTGTAAACGTGACATGCAAAATTCAAAATGTGAAATGTCGAGTGCCCAATTTGCGCTGTCATCGAGTGCTGAGCGTTCTGGTAATATGCTAATTGTTATATTATTCAATATTCAAAAAAATTTATGAAAAAAGGACAACGTGAATCATTGTACCAAAACTATTCTTACCTACTCGATTTCATTGTTTATGATAATTAAAATGATATTTACAACTGAATTGAAAATTATCTCTCAATTTTTGTAATTTTGGAAACGATCACATAAATTTTGTAAGTTTGAAAACTATTGTATACAACTAATAATTTCAGAAGTATAATTTCTATGTATTTTGTTGAAAAACATAATAATAAAAAAAATGATTTCAAAAGATTGGAACTTTGTAACATCGCTTTCTGATGATTGAGCGGGAGAGTACAAGCAAAATGAGTAGAATAATATGACCAATTCTACGGATATTTTCCTTTCAGCGTTAAAAAAATCCAAATATATCTGACTGAAGGGACACCTTTAAGACCTTTTTTTTTGGCCTCAAAAAAAAACGCAAAAAATAAAGGTGCCCTTAGAAATTTTAAGGGACACCCTTATATATGCTAACAAAAGCAAGTTTACATATAATTTCAAGAAAATCGGAATTTTTAGAACACAAGGTGCACTCAAAAAATTATTTTTTCCTTTTTCTTTGGCCACTCAATTGCATAAAAAAATTGGACGTAATAAAAATTTAAAGGTTGACACCTTTAAAATGGCCAATTATTATAAAAGAAAAAACCCTTCAATATAGTTTATAATAATTAGGCTATTTGAGTAGTGTCACCCTTTAAATTTTCATTAGGCCCAAATTTATTTATGCGATTGAGTGGCCAAGGAACAAGGATAAAATATTTTTGAAAGTGTACCTTGAGTTCTAAAAATTTATATTTTTTTTAAAATTATATGTAAAATTGTTTTTGTTATGATATTTAAGGGTGTCCCTTAAAATTTGTAAGAGCACCTCAATTTTTTGCGCATTTTAGAGGCTCAAATACCAAAAGCAAAAGGTCTGGAAGGTGTCCCCTCAGTCAGAAATATGTTGATTGCTCATATGCACATAAATCTATATTTATTTCTTAAAATCGTTGCTAGATATTTTGTTTTGCCGAACCATCATAAAGTAATGTTGCCTAGTTGTAATCTTATAATATCGTTTCGGTTGTTACAAATGTTTGAAATTATTACACATCCATACAGTAATTATGCTATAGTTGTAAAACTGCAAAAATTTATGCGATAGTTTTCAAACTTACAACAATTATGCGATACTCTTTTACTGAGCAGTTGATATGTGTCGCACTGAAATTTTTTTTATATATAGGTTGAAATTTGTTACAAATCTGACTTATGGCTTCCTGGTTATGAAGTGGAACATGCAATTATTAAATACGGGAAGAAACCGGCTGAATTAGTAAGATACTTGTATAGAAGTTTATTTGGAGACAGATTAAAAACTATGTCAATATCAGGAAAGGGTAAAAGTGTAAAAGAAAAATACCAGACCGTACATTCTCCGCCATTCTTTGTAAGTAGTTAAATATTCTAATTGTATATATATATATGTATATATTGTAATATGATATATAAATACACTTATACATATACACGCATCTATATATTTATATCTGTATAAACATATTAACTTGTGAATGAAAAATGAACGAAAATTTGAACACCGTTACATGCCTGTTTTTCAAAAATTAATTACAACAGTGAAGTAATTTAAAATATAACTCAATCTGCAAGAGAGTCAGAAAATATCTGCTCGATATCACCTTAATGCAATTATTTATTTTTTTGTAATAACAATACGGAAAATTATTTCATTATATTGGCAGTATACTTTTTATCTGTATAATGTTTATAATTAACATTTTGCTTGTGAGCAATATATGAAATATAATTTTTTTTTTCAATTGTAGCTTTTGTAAATACAAGTGTAAAGAAAGGATTCAAAATTTCAAATGCTGAATACGGGCGGATAGTTATTCCAATGTGTAGTTCATCAAAATAAATAAAAGTGAGTTAAATTAAAATAAGTTTGCGTCTTATTAAGTTAACAATTTATATTTTGTTAATGAATATTGATTATGATGTTTAACTTTCTATGACTGGTATTAAATTGTAGTGCTTTACACACTTGATTGTGTAAATATAATACATTTATTTTTTCTTAAAACTGAACATTTTAATTTTGTTATTTAACATTATACCATTATTTTGTAAATTAATGTAAAAGTTTACAATCCCTGATGTAATATTGTACATTCATAGATAAATTAGTTTATTTCCTTTGATTGTTTAAAATGACATATTAAACAGTGATGTACATTGCTTATCAAAATTAAAGGGTCTCCCAACAATTTAAAAAAATTTTGACATTTTACAAGCTGTCGTAAGTCAGTCAATTTTTGTCGTAAATAGTTAATTTTTTTTTAAATTAAACACTGACATGTAATTTTTAAAAATCATTGTATGAAAGTTTAATAATTTTAATTTCTTGTTAAAATATTTTATGTTAAACCATTTAATTATTTGCTTGGGGGAAAAATGTATTGAAGTTGATTAACACATAAGGACATTTATTGACAAAAAATGATACATGTCATGAACAGCATTCAAAAGTCTGTTCTTTTACAAATATTTTCCAAACAAATAATTAAAATTTCATTAAATGGTTTTAAAAAAGACATTTCAATTTTTAATATAAAAAAATGTACCATTTACGAGAAAAATTTACTGATTTACGAAATTTTGACAATTGTACAATTTTTTACATATTCGACATATTTACAAATAAACTTTTAATTTTGATGAGCAGATGCTTTTGAAAGCATCTAAGGGGAGAAAACTTTTTATATATATTCATTTAATCATTTTTTTGATATTATAATTCAATCAGTAACATAATTACAATTTGTAGGAAGAAAAAGGAAATAATGATAAAACAAAGGAAAACAGGAAATTGGTGAGCATTAAAATACGGCATAAAAAAAAGAAACAGAAAAAATTAATATTAACAACTTTTTCATAATTTTTAGGAGTAAAGACAGCTTGATGTGTAGTAAACTGTATTCAAGAGCAAATTATCATACATCCACTAATTATTTATTGTTAACATTTGTTATTTTTTTATTTATAATGTTATGATAGTCATTATATAACTTCACTCAAGTAATGGTCTACCTCATTGGCGTAATTAACTTTGACTTTTTGAACGAAGCACTATACTTGGGGTGAGAATATGCTTGCAAAATATATATTGTAAAAAATTAATGATTCCAAAAATTATGTGCTGCTGCATATTGATCCAACATTTTATAATAAAATTTTATAATAAAATAAAATAATAATAAAATTTATAAATTTCTTTGTTCAAATATAATATGGTATAGCATTTTGTTTACAACATCAGATTGTGATAAATACCTATTTAAAAAATTTTTGTTAATAAAACACAGAATCACTTAACCCAAGTATCGGTCTATGTTTTTGACGTAATAAAATTCGTTTTCTAACGAAACACCGTACTTGCGACATTTATTCAACACATGTTATCAACGTCACACACAAAAACATGATTCCTTGTTTTAATGTACATGATTGTATGACACGCATTATAGACCTGAGTAATAAGAGTAATATGCAGATAAATAAGTTCCAATCATGTGCAGTGAAACAAGATAAAAGCACTCAATTATTGGTCTACCGTACATAAAAAAACATGATTCCGTAGTAGAACGTAGACTATTATACACTGACGGGACGAAAAAACACAATACCTGAAATTGAGAAACAACATTTTCAACTATAAATGCTTATAACTGTATAATTTTTACAGATAAATATATAATTTTTTTTAGATACCTCAAAGTTTTATCTTTTAGAAATATAATTGAAAATGACTATGGTTATTTTGTAATGTCTATAAAATTCCAAAATGTAATTTTTTTTTTTTTAACAAGCAATTTCAAAGTGGTATAACTGTTTTTAATTTCTTCGAAATTTTATAAAGTTTAAGTATCAATTATAAACGCATGTAAGAGTATTGATAAAAAATACATAAACTGTATAAGACACTGTATTTTTTTAATAAAAAGTGACCAATTGTGTGATGAGTGTTTTTAACAATAAAAAGGATTGATTCAACTTTTCAATTTTTTATTTTTATAAATATTTTGAATTGAATGTAACTTTAATTTTGCAACCAATTAATGCTTACAAAAGATGAATATTACTCATTGACTGAGTCTGCCACTTTTCATTAAAAAAATAGCATATTATAATTAATGTGACGTTTTATCAATATTGTCACATATGTTTCTAACAGATTATTAAAAATTATACAATTCTGAAGAGTTTAAAGAAAGTTATACCAATTTGAACATAATTCTTAAAAAAAAAAATAAATTTTACATTTAAAATTGTTATACAGATTGTAAAATAACGAAAGTTACTTTCAATGATAACATCTGAAAGTTGAAAATTAAAGCTTTATAATAGAAAAAGTTGTATGCATTTATCTGCAAAAATGATGCGATTATGATCATTTATAAGCATTTGTTAATTTCGTCAGTTTATTTACAAAATATATTTTCATTGCAATCCCTTAAAAAGTACAGCGTTATAGATAGAAACATTTTAAAAAATTTTTATAACATTATAACGTATTTAAATATAATTGTATAAGGATATATGATTTGTTTGTAAAATTTTAATTATGATTAATGTTTCAAATGAGATCAAGTCATACATTAATTTTACATTTCTAATGGAACACAAATCACATGTTATGTTAATCTCATTGAAAATTAATGTAAGAGATGAATATACTATGATCATTCTGCGAAAATTTTTCTTTGTACGTCTCTGGGCGATTTTGGATTAGTATACATTTTTTACTACGTGTAACTAGAAATAAATATATTTGTTTACATTATAAAATTGAAAAATGTTTTCCTTTAAATGTTATACGGTGTAGATAAACATTGTTAAACTTTTTTAAAACATAATGTTATTTTTAATAATTGTAAAAGTTTAAACGATTAAATATAATATTTGATATTAATAAATATACAAATTGTTAAATTAAATTCAAACTTACCTTAATTTCCTATTACGATGTTATGCAACTTTAAAAAAATTATTCACACAAAATTTACTGGGTAACATAAATATATATATACATACGGAGGTAAGTAAAAAAAATAAGTTTATTATTAGAGAATCATTTTCCACTCGCAATATTAAAAGATAAAAAATAGCAACAAATTTTAAATTAAGTTTAATTAAAGATCAATTACAATAGAGAGAAATGCTGATTACCGAATAACCTTTCCGCAATGTCACACTTACCTAACCGAGATCGTCTCTTGACCACACAGTGAGTTGACAACGATTTATAAAATATCAATTCTGAATCTACGAATCATCTTTTCTATATATTAAAGTGACCTGAACGAAATCTGTCAGAGATCAAAAGACGATTTCATATAGATTTACGAAATATCAGTTTTAGGTGATCCCCAAATGATCTTTTCGAGATGTCAAATTTACCTAATGACCTGAGATTATTACGCAAGCACAGCATGCAGAAATTTCGAATGGATCTAACCGAGATATCTGAGTGATCACAGACTAAGCTCACAGCGATATGCACAATATTCAAATATTTTCTTTTAAATGATCAATAATAGGTCTCCTTGAGATCCTAGCGGGTCTCACGAACGAGATCAAAGAGAGATCTCGCAGTGATCTTTTTGGTTTACATCCGTTCGGATCTTATCTTGATCACTCCGAGATCTAACTTTTTTTACTCGGGTAATCATTATTTATTTATTAATTTGTTAATTATATTTTATTAATTATCAAAACGTTTATTTACTTATGTTTTTTATACTATTTAGTTATAATAGAGTAATCATTATTTATTTATTTATTAATTGTTATTTTATAATTTACAGTTTGTCTGTTTAGTCCATTACCGTGTACTTTCAATAAAATAGTTATTAAATCAATTTTTATTTGTATCATATGTATGCCGTAAAAATGGCCGCTAGGTGTGTATGACGGGTTGTCATGTATTTGGCTTAACCACGGGGTTCGAGTAACGTTTATCATTATTCGTTCAGTTTTGATTTATATGTTCATTTGATGATTTTAGTTACTTAAGAGCATGTCGAGCGGACGATCGGCACCTCGAATCGTACTTTTGAAACTACGGCCACAAATATGAATGAAATTGCATGAAATTTTGAATTTAAGTATTTGAGAATGGCACCAAGACCGCTACATTCTTACTTTTTGGAAAAATTCAATTTTTTTTTCAAAATGTGATAGGTGCTCATAAAATATCTATTTGTAAAAAAATAAGAATTTATTTCCAAAATCTAAGAATGTAGCGGTCTTCGTAAATAAATAACAAAGACATTTCATGAAATTTTATCAATTTTTGAGCTAAAATGAATTCGTAGTTTCATTATTACGAAAAGTAAAAAAATGAACAAAATAATGATAAAAAAGATTTTTTTGGTATCGGTAAATAGTTTCATTTGATCACATAGATGGCGCGGACGATCATTTCATCTAAATCCTATTCATAGTACATATGAATAGAACGTAACAAAGACTCTCACAATATAATTAGTTCTGACTTGGTGCGCCAGAGGCGCTATAAGCTAAATCTAATGGTCAGTTTCGAAATGTTAG
>JABFPM010005153.1:0-11642 GCA_022817325.1 Idris sp. 1 HC-2018 | reverse complement strand
CTATATAATATAATAATAATAATAATAAAATAATATAATTAGATTTTATTGCACGCACATATATTTTATTACATCAACATACTGTGTAGTTCATCTAGAAGTATTAAAGTATTTTCAAATATAAATGTTTTCAATTACAAAATGTATTACGTCTTTGACGTCAAAACTCAGGGACAGATTTTGATAACTTTTTTTAGTTTACATATTAAATGCGCATCATTTGAATTGTGCTTATTGCATTTGATAAAGTTAAAAGCAATGTTTATTAATTTTGTAATTGCTTTATAATTAATTAAAAATTAATACTTTAATTAATTCTGTGCTTATAAATTAATCAAGAAAATGTGTCTGCATAACCTAAAGAGACATGTCAAAGATGTAACAATTTGGACTTGGGATTTTGAAATATTTTTAAAATATAATTCTTATAAACGTATAAATACTTACAGAGTGTACAACTATAATAACTTGAGGTGTGCAAATTATAAAAACTAAAATCTTCAATTTAACAATCCACAAAATTGAAGTGAAATGCGAGGAACAGTTAGGTTAAAAGTTCTAGAGATTTGCCCATATATATTGTGTTTTAAATCCACCACTTGGAGGTTCAAAGAGAATTATATAAAACTGACGAACAAAAGTCAAAGTGAAAATTGATCTCTGCAAACCTTATTCTGTGAGATCTATTTAAGTAACCTGATTTCCTGATTATTATTTGAGCCGAACTCATATTACTCAATCCAATAATCACATTATTTTCTTTCATCCGAAGCTTGATGATCTTTGAAATAATAATTTTCATAATTACATCACATATCAAAGAAATAATGAAAGTGCTCAAGCCAGCAGGCAGATATTAAAACATTATCTTTATTATTCAATGAAATAAATTTTCAGCTGCAAAAATAGAAAACCATTAGCCTATACAGTTATATCTTTTTTTCATTGTTCCCCCCGAGGAATCTTTTTTTTTTTTTTTTAAATCTGAACAGGATTAACGTAAATGGAGAAATTAGCCAGACGTCGTAAAACGAGCATACACTCGAAATGACATCTGCTATCTCCATTGTGACAAGTGGATTACGAGGGAGGATTATTTTCCGAGGTTACACTTTAATATACATACACAGGCAAGTTGGGGATTTTATCTATCGCGTTAAGATTAGCTAAATGAATAAATTAACTGCATTTTCGTGCGATGATCCCTGAAGTGACATGTGCCAAACTTTTGATTGGCCATTAAAATTTATGCACTTACAAACTACAATGACATTTTTGGAAATCAATTTTCTCAGCTTATTTAAATTTAACCGGCAAAAAATTATACCGTCAAATGGGGCGGTATAAACTTTGAGCACGAACGCATTTTTGTTGAAAAAACTTGTATTGCCGTTTGTTAAATCTACTAACAAACCTTGAAAGCTTACAAGCGAGAACTTACATTATTCGATTTACAAATTGTTATTTGTGTTTATTTTGTTATATTTAAGTGAGTGATTATTTTAATATTTTGAAGCAACAAATAATACCTTGGAAAACGTTGATAATGGAAAGAAACGACAACATATTTAACATATTTATAAGTAATTTTCAAGTATTATTGTAAACAATTTTTCAGTAATTAGAAGTAATTAATTAATTTACAAAATGTTTACAAGACAACAAATTAACGATGGGGATACTTTGTGCATCAATTTACCAATCAAATTTCCTTTTTTTTATTCAGAAAATGATTAGAAAGTATAAAAAAAAAAAAACTTAAACCAAGAAATTATATGAATTATACTTCAAAAACAATTCATGATGAACCAAGAAAAAAGTGAAAAATATGGAATCCCTAGAAATAGGATTTTTAACAAAATATACAACAAATAATTTGAAAGTCCGTAGTAAAAAATATTTGCAAAAATGAATATGTCATTGTCAATATTTTTCACGAAAAGTCACTAACATAAATAATCTAAAAAATAAAAAGAAAAATAAAAAATATTTCATGCACAGGATGAACAAGAGCTTGAAGCACTAGAAATGGAATATGACAGACAATCCTGAGAAGTATGAACTAAGTGATATAGTTAAAAAATAATCAAGCCATTAGCTGTGAATAAATGAGATATTTTTCGGGTTAAAAAATTGGAGTTACTGTGAGAAACTAATGCAAATATTTTCTTAATGTGATGTTCACGACAAAAATTAAGATAAAATCGCTGCAAATAATGACATTATATTAATATTATTATAAAATTATACTGTATATCATGCATAAATAAGAATTTAGTCTTATAGGATGAACATACATTTTAATCATAAAATTATTTAAAGTTTATTATGTTATTACAATTTTATTTTGATACAAAAACGTGAAAATCGTGCACAAAATAGCCATATTTGACGGTACACCTTTTGTCAAGATGATTTTTCTTTAAATTTAAAAGTCAATCAATCGCCTATATAACGTGAGAACATTGGATTTAGAAAAAAAAATCTCTTTGACTTAGCTCTCAATAGCCAAGCATAGGAATTTTTTTTATCAAAGAATTAAACTTTTATCGTTCTTTAATCACGAAGGCCGGACGTTTTCCACGTTTTGTTGGGTGACTTTATTTTGGATCAAACCGGCTTAATGAAAACAGGATCAAAGGTACCAGTGACGTTTTAAATTAAAAACATTGCTACTGTGCTCTGAATATTGAAGAAAAAGTATTATTAAAGAATTTTTATGTGTTTGTCAGGTGAAATTGCCAAATAGCTTTCAAAATTTTTTTTATACATGAATTTTTTTTCTGCAAAATAAACTTGAACATAAAATGTTGTCTTTCAATAAAAACTCAGCCACTCCTCCGAGCTAATTTATATCACAACACAAATGGCCATTACGTTTAGTGCCAATCATTGTCCAAAAGTCATTAAATTTTTTTTTCTTCATCCCGCAAACAAATTTACGTTTACTTAAATATGTTAATAATTCTCAAATGCATGGAAAGTGCATTAAGTAGTTTCTGTACTCTGAACTGAGCTGTGCCAATTTACTGCAAATAAAAGAAAAAAGCAAAGGGTTTATCAGGACGCATGCGCAGCTTCCCTTGAGTGTAACACATTCGCAGACACGTAGCGTAATCAAAGCTTGCAGGGACACACAATTTAATGCCAGAAGGAAGTCGCACACAGGACACGCTCGGACTGCTGGCAACTTTTTCGAGTTTGACCAAAACACGTGCGTGTGACTTTTACACGACACTTTTACGAGGCCATATGTGTCAGGCACGTCGGGTGTCGGTGATGTTTAAAAAATTGAGACACCGCTGCGAAAAATGGTCAAATAAGAGAATAAACCCAAAATAATCTATAACTATAACAAAAAGAAACACAAAAATTATGTTATTATCAGCAGTAAGAAATGTTGTAAACTAAAACATGATGCTGCTCTTGATTTATCAGCAGCAAAATGAAATTTAGAAAATAATTATACTTGATATTGAAGAATGTGAAATTAAATATATTGTTTGTAATGGCATAGCAATGCAGTATTAGAACAATGTTATGTAAATGTTAGTTGAATTAATAATCAATATTTGACGCATCGAAAATTTTGTATATCGTCTGAGTTCCAAATTAATTATGCAACAGAGCATCAGGAGTCTGTATGTAAAAATGCATGTCTGTTTACTTTACTTAATGCAAGTCAAACTCATTAACTGAGTTATTTCAATCCATGACATTTGTGTATAATTTATTGAACTGAAATTTCCTGTTTTCCTTTTCGTTCATATTTTTTACATAATTAACCTCCTTTGAAAATTCAATATGCGAAAATTAAAAAAACAAAAAAAACAGATTTGTCTCATAATAAGAATTTTCATACATTATTTGAAATTTTATTTTAATGATTTCAATTTTTTTTCTATTTTTAACAACAATTATTGAATTTTAAGATGATCGAGCTTGCTCTATTAATTTTCTTTTTTTAATCCTTGTGGGGTAAATCAATCATTCAAAAGACATCATTTTTATATTCAGGCTTATTATTCCAGCTACGTGGTTTTATCATAAATCAACTTTTTTGCCGGAGTATTATCTTTTACGTGTTTAGCTGAATGGCAGCAGTTCTTCTTTTGAAGTTAAAATTAATGAAGAGCTTCGTGTTTTACTTAACAAAAGAGAGACGCTAAACAAAACATATATTATAGATTGTAAATAGCAAAACTTGGTTATCCCGATTTTCCGATACAGAACCAGCTCAGTTTACTTTTTGTCTGTAACTTTTTTTAAATGAAATTTATACAAGGCTGACGCTTTTTGTTTGGCGTAAAATGTTATATTATTTTTTAAACTACAAAAAAGGTACAAATTAAATTTCATCAATGAAATTTGATTCTTTAAATGAGAAATTTGAAGCTTTTTTCTACTTTTGTTAAATAAGAACAATTGTAATTGCTTTTGTGAAAAACTAAAAGTAATTTGTTTCTGAATTATTCATGTTTGAGTCTAATTGTTTTTTTGTGTTCTTACACCTACGAACAGGAAGCAGGAACGTGTTACTTATGTCGTTCAAGTGCTTTTTCTATTCAATATCATCGTGATTGAATTTATTGTTCAACTGCACGTTACAAGTGTATTTGCATTTTTTCGCGACATTAATCATTTGCAAGGAAAATTTGCAAAGCTGATGATTTGTTGTTTAACATTAATTATTGCTAGACAGAGAGTGTATTTTTGCTTTTGCTAACAAATCTGAAAATATAATGACAGGTAGAATTGCATATCAAAGATGACGTATGTAAATTTGAAAAGCATTTGAATTCGTGAAAGTTGATGCAAGTCGATGATGATAAATATTGAGAGAATTTCAAACTTGTAAATGGATTATTTTTTTTTTTTAATAATTTAATGTCTTGAAAAAGTATTGCTTTTAAAGAATTTTAGATTTGTATAAAAATTTAGGAATCATAAAAAAGTTTCTAGGACTTGTTAAAAATAACTTTAAGTTCTATTTCATTTTTAATTCAAATATAAAGTTTTTACTTTCGTCAACAATCTAGCACGTATTTTATATTTTATGAATTTAGTTCTATTGATTTTCCAAGATAAGAGTGTTTATCTAAGAAAGTTAATAGAGAAATTCAATACCACGCCTATCTTATTCTGATTAGCTGTATCTTCATACCAGAATTTGTGCGATTTTTAACTCCACTCGAGAGCTCTTTTGATAAAAAGCAGAATAATTAATCTGCTTGTAAACTCAATTTTGAATGAAAACGTGAATAATCAAAAAGGAATATCAAATATCATATTTCACGAACAAAAATGATTACTAGTTTCATGTAATTATAGTTAATAATTACTAATAATTGCAGATAATTGTCGGCTGCATTTATTGTAGAGTAATTGAAACGAGAATTTACAAGAGTTTGTAAATAAAAGTGTGTATTATATTTCTGAAACATACAAAAAATGCGTCTAAAAACAGAGATCATTCCTTTGAATATTATCTTTTTAAGTTATATGTGTTAATTAAATTCTGTCTTACGAAATTTTGTCAAAAGTTTGTTGCTTCTTTCAAAATACCTGCAATTAAAACTACTTCATTTAAACTATAGATTTACATTTTGTTTGTGGTTATATCTAGCAGAAAATGCTTCTGCAAGATTACTATAAACTTCAAACGATGCTTTTTTAAGAGGGTCTTTTCACATAATCTTCACAAGAAGATCTTCAGCAGAACATAAAATTTGGAACTTATTTAATAACACAATTTTGTTACATGAAAGCTGCTGCGAAAATATAATTATTTCACTTATTTTTTGTATTATACATACTTTGCTGTTCGTGTTTCCCCATGGTAATAATATTTTTGCACATTCTTTCTTTAGACAGGACAAAAAGTGAATATAAAAAAAAGAAAGGAATTTACTGTAAATTTCTTTTAATATTTATATGTTTTTGTTGTGACTCACCGTGGATAAAAATGCCAAGTGGCACTTGGGACCCTCTTTCTTTGTCAGGGCACGGTACAAATTTCGAGCACCCTTGAGAAAATATTTTGATTTGTTGAGAAGCCGAAGAACATATTCGATTACGCGAGAAACTATTGATTTTTTCTGTATACTTGGGTCTAGCAGTTTTGAAGAATGTACTGGCAAAATGAGATGAATTTTATTGCAACTCTTAAATTGTATAATATTTCTGTCGTTCTTATTGGGAAATGGTTTTAACATTTAATTGGAACATAGTAAGCATATACATACCAAATCTTTTGGAATGCTACTACAGTTTCTATTTTAATTTTTAGTACATTCTACAACTGAGCTTAATTTTTTCATTTAGATACAACGATTTTTTTACCGCATTTCATGTGCCCTGGCGCAGAGTACGTCATAATCTTATATTTAAATCTGACAAATATCAAACTGACTGCGGCTCTAAAAATTTAATTATTCAAATGATGAATTTAGCTAACAATGTTGAGTGATCGCTTACATTTCGTGTCTTCTCGAAATAATGTTCAACTCAAAATCACTACGATTATTATTCAAAATGTGTCATGATATGAAATCCTTAATCCTGTGTGACTTTTATGTTTTCCAGTACTTAATATTGAATCAGCAGTTTTCTACTACCAGTATTATTAGTTTTGTATACACATATATAATATTTTTCTTCTTAATTTGTAACAATTTGTAAATTATTGTACAGTGGGATCATACCTGTTTATTATATAAATTTAGTATTCAAAAAGTATAATATACTAGACAAAATAAACAGCGTTTGATACAAACAACTCTGAGGCTGCAAAGAATAAGCAATTGATTGAACATTTTTTGAAAATGAGTATTTCTATAGAAAGTGTTTGTTTTCAATTAAATTTTTATTCGAAATAAATCCGGAATTTCTACCTATTAGTTTGCTTCATGGACTTTGTAGTTTATAAAGTTTTTTTTTATCATTTTTAATATTAAAAATGTTATATTTCAGGTTGATTAAAAATATATTAACAAAAAATTTAATTAGGTTTTTTGTTCTTTTATAATATCACATAATAGTTTTTATTTTAATTTTTAGAAACCACATATTTTTATTAAAATAAAGATTTATTTTATAATAATTACAGTAAAACGTAAAGTTGTATTGAAAAACTGACTTTGCTCTGTATATCAAATAATTTGTAGCATACATCTAATTCACTAAGACTTAGAATCAATATAACAGTTTTTATTATGTTTTTGATATTTCTGAATCTACTAATAAATTTACAAAAACCCATTTTGAAATAACTTACATTCATTTAAATATAACACCAATAGTTTTTAATATATATTACATATAAATTAGATAAAATTTCCAACAGATTTTAAGAAACTAATTGATTTTTTAATTTTTTTTCACCTAAAATAAAGTACAAGCAATTTATTTTGTTGAATAATATGAATTAAAAGTCTGTAAAAATAGAAATTTAAAATATTCTTTAAAACCTAAATTATTTGCAACGAATCATGTATACAGTAACTGTGGCTGTGCGGAAGAACTAGTTAACCGAAATTTACGAGGAAAAATCAGTTAACTGCTTTTTATTGGAGGGCAGCGGTTAAAATTCATTCTACATTAAAATTTTCTCAACAATATTCATCAGAGAAAATGTTCACATAGCAAATACATAGAATATATTCCAATCTTAAACTTTAAATGTAAATTTCCCCGAAACGATTTTATCATTTAACTGATTTTTCCGAGTATCCACAGATGAGTTTAATGAAAAAAATTATGATTCAAAACGCCAAAAGCCTTTATCTTTTGTTAAAACTTTTGGGATTCTAGTAAAATCGCAAAACTAAATTGTTTATTGGCTTATAAATATTATATTTTAACATAAACTACAAAATTTGAGGAAAAGTGTCGTTTTTTTAAAAAAGAAATAAATTATTCTACTTTAATATGCAGTGCATAAAAATGCATCAAATAATCGCAGCAAGTACTTTCGAACAATATAAAAGCTTGGGTCAGTCATGTCACGTAACAGTGGACGCTTATCACCATTCGTGACGATTTACTTTTGATATCAGATAATTCGTTACGTCATTCTATCAGGCTGAATTACTTAGCAGCTCGCAGTGACAGCACGCGATCGTTATTATTTTTTGTTTTACATTCGTCATAACCAATTGAAAACTGTATACAAAATGAAAGCGAAAAATGTCACGCAAATCATATTTTGATCGAATACCTTTATTAAATTCGCATTTCTATAGCAATTAATATTGAATTTTTGACAAATGAGATTTAAATTACTTTTCATTTGAATATTAAATTGCATTGAAAATTCTAATGCAGAGATCACATTTTTTATACGTGCAAAATGTGACTAAATTTTTTTAAGGCGGTGCAAATATCACATCCTTTTTTCTATTTAATGAAAATTTTATTTTGATAACATTTTGAGCCAAAAATGGAATAAAGACCGTCATTTATTCTCGTTCTTGGGAGAAGCGGCTTGATTTAATTTTAGGAGATCATCACTTTCTTCGTGAACGTAAATAAATTTGGCTGTTAGTTCAGTGTCCGCTTCTCATACGCAAATAACACTGATCTCAAAAACTTGCAGAATGTCAGCAGTGCAAGTGTGTCGCCGTCAAATTCTTAGTTTTAGTGTGACATTTTCAAGTGCAATTTTTGTGCAAATTCACAATCTGGTATGTTTGAACATAAAATTCATAAATTTCAAGTCAACAAAATTACCTGCAAAACACTTGACTCACAATAGTGATACAAGCAATTTATTTGTTTGCTCGCAAATTTGTGTATCATTTATTTGCAACGCACTTTACATTTATATATATGTATATATTAGTGTCACACCATTTCAAACCGGAAATTCCACTCATTATATATATTTGAATACTATTAACAACCAAAACCAACAATGAATTTAGTACAAAATGTGGAACGAAACGAAAATATCTCAATTTTCTCATGTAATTGTGAAAACGACAGCGAGTTTAATTTCCCGCGGACAAATGTATCATGTTTACTGCGTTGCGATGCAATTGTTTCATTTCACGTTATTCGCTTTGCCGTCATAAATATTTTATACAAATCAGAAACAAGCACCTCATTTTCATTACTGCGATCGATTTATTGACTTTTATTCCTTCGTGTACAATAATTTTCTTTCTTAATTTTTAGCATGTTAAAATGAAAAAATGAAATTACAATGTTTAATCAAAATGATAAATTTTATTTACGAATTATACTGGTAATTTTTTTTTTTTTTCGTTAAAAACGCATAAAAAAACAGACCAGCCCTTCGATAAAAAATAATTTAAAGTTTTACTTATTTTTGCATGAAACAATTTTATCGATGATTGCTGGCTCGGTAAACATGTCACAATTTATTTTCACTCGAATTAAAACAGATAAACAATTATATATGTATCATATTTATGGATATGAAAACAAATAATACGTGTAAATTGATTAAATACTTAAAAACTTCCATTAGGGATTTTTTTTTTGTTTTAATAAAAAACAGATAGTTAGTTAAGATTTATTAATTTTTGTACAAAAGTATACACTTCGATAATGATAGTAATGATTTGCGTAATCTTATTTAAAAAGAAAATCACGAAAAAGTGAAAAAAAAAATTATAGCATTTTCTGGCACTTTGAAGTATCCACTCTCGTGTGGTGAAAATTATTTTTTAGAACCTTGTTTGAAAATAATAAAATTTACAATTTTGTGTAGTAATGTAATAACAAGCAATAACAAAATTGAACTTCAAATCGATTTTTCTCGAAAGCTATTTTTTGTCATTTCTTTAACTTTGAAATGTTCCCTGCACGTCAATTTTCATTCGATTTACTATTTTTTTAACTGTAGATAATATAGCTGTCTATAGAATTGTATCAGCAGATTTTGCTTAAACTAATATATTCAAAAGTTATTAACAATAAACTGCAAAAAATAACCCGATTTTAGCCTGTTTTCTCGATGTTTTTCACTTGAATAGTGATAACTTTTTTATTTATCCAAATTCTGTAAATATAAACTGTTGTCCATTAAATTATTAACATTTAAAAAAATAATAATAAATCCGATGAAAATTGGCGTGCAAGAAACATTTTGAATATAACCCTTTTTCGTGCAATTGTTTGTAAAAAAATTGTTAATTATTTATTTATAACCAATTTTCAATGCAAATCCTTAAAGTAACATCTGAATGCATTTAAATAAAAAAAAGTCTCGCAAAGATCGGTTAACAATTGCCGAAAATAGCACTTTCGCTACACTGTCTCCTTAAAATAACAATAAATCTCTAATTTTCTTAGAATTTTTTGCTACCTTATTTATAAATAATATAAATAAAAAAGAGTAATCATTTAATATGGGTCTCTTAAGGTAGAACCTAAATCAGTTTTAAAATGTCAGAATTTATTAAAAATTAACAGAATATTTAAACAAATATTTGTACATCATGTGTCAATATTCGGAGTCGCTAGACTAACTAGAAGCCGAGAAATTTGACTTTAAAATGTTGGTAAAAATGATATATATAGATATACAAGCTATGTATTTTGTTAATATTTGAAATCAAATATCTTGGATTCTAGATAGTCCAAATTGCATACAAATTCTAATAGCTCTGTTTCTCTTGCACTCATTGGATTCAAATCGACTGACATATCACCTTATGGACTTGTGTATTTAACTCAAGAAAAAAATAAAACTAAGTGTTTAATAAATCGGACTTTTTGTGAAAGTTAAAAAATATATTTAAGGATCATATTCACTAACCTGGAGAAAATTTACCACATATTTTTGTTATTATCTTTAATTGAAAATTCAGTTTTGACATTATTTTGCCGTATATCTTACGATTTGGAGGTTATGTTCAGAGTAAATAGTTAAGAAAATGCAAAAATATACAAATTGGAGTTAAGAAAATTTTTTATATATATATTTTTTTTAATTGTTTTGAAAACTTTGCAATAACGATTGGCATAAATAAAATATTTAACATCGAAATTTAATTCTTTTTTTAAATAGACGGCATCCATTATTAAAACCTGCACACTAGAAAACGAATTATGCTACAATATAATTCATTTAATTGTACACCAAATCGTTTCATTAATACTAAAAAAGACTTGTGAATAAGTAAAATTATTCAAAGTAAATGTTTATATTATACTTATAATTTGTTTACGTTGAGCTTCTTAAATTTTACTGATTTTATTGTATATAATATTTTAATTCCGTCTAAGTTCGCTCGTAAATATAATAGATTATGTCTAATTATAACAGATCAAATACTAATTATATTTTATGAATAACCTTATTAAATTAAATAGTATCTCGACATTATTACTACAATTTTAAATCGTATTCAATAATTTACTTTATTTTTAACTTTTAAATTGTTAAGAAATCATTTGAGCTATATATTTTGCACGAAAGATGCATTTCGTTTCATTATAATAATAATAATAATAATAATAATAATAATAATAATAATAATAATAATAATAATAATAATAATAATAATAATAATAATAATAATAATAATAATAATAATAATAATATTAATAATAATAATAATAATAATAATATTAATAATAATAATAATAATAATAATAATAATAATAATAAT
>JABFPM010005152.1:0-11643 GCA_022817325.1 Idris sp. 1 HC-2018 | reverse complement strand
ATTAAGTTTTATTGAAATTTCAGTAATTGTAAATAGTTTCAAATTAATGTCTGAATTTTAGAATTGTATATAATAGCTTGACATTTTGTAAGTCGACAATTAATTTTGGATTTTACAATATTTTATTTACGAACTTCAACTTAAGAAATTTTTCAATTAATACTTTAATTGCTATATACAAAATGAATAGATAAAAAAATTGTTTTTACATTAAATTTTCATAATTATTTGTTCAATAACTTGATTCTTTTGTTTTAATTACATCAACAAGAATAACTAATTGAAATATAAGTATTAATTATAATAAAAAGCATAAGTCATTTTTTTACCGTTATACACTCTTAGAAAAAGTTAAAAAAGAACAATTTGAATGTTGACCTGTCAAATTGAAATGTCATAAGTATCGAATTATTCTTATCTCGCAGCCAACTTCTCAATGTCTTGAATGGACGCTCTGGTTATGATTCTTAGTTTTGAGATCTGGAAAGACTTTCCGAGTGATTTGTACATTTTAAATCCATGTCAGGCAAGAAAATAATTAAATTTAATTTATTTCCAAATTCTTATAAAATTAATGCTGTTTACAGGTCACTTCCCCATTGGATGTCAAGGTGAAGTCAGGTGGATGTTTGGTCATTTAGACAACGATAGTGACGGTCGTCTTTCATTGTCCGAATTATACGGACTGGAACACGATCAAAATGAACCATGCTTGAAGCCTTTTCTTGACGGCTGCGACACTGATAGGTTGGAATCATTTTTTTTCTAAGAGTCTAATACCTTTGAAAAAATTTTAGTCAGTTCTGCAGGTTAATCAAACTGACAACTTAAGCAGGAATTTTATTCTACCTAAAAAATACCTCAGTTCTTAAAAGTACCAATCCTTGCATATAATTTGTAATCCTCGAATTAAAAATGCAAAATAAGTTAATTAAAATATATTTAATGAGCGAAAATTTTAATAAATTAACTTGTGAATTATTAAAAGATAACTT
Source organism: Idris sp. 1 HC-2018 (assembly GCA_022817325.1). NCBI lineage: Eukaryota > Metazoa > Arthropoda > Insecta > Hymenoptera > Scelionidae > Idris > Idris sp. 1 HC-2018. The sequence goes on along the minus strand of JABFPM010005152.1, from coordinate 10,648 downwards.
TAATAAGAAAATTTAACTCGTATGAAATGAAAAAGCTGAAAAAACTGTACAATTTATTATTAAAAGGAAAAAAACAAATTTTTCATTAAGGATCAGATTTGCTCGACTGAAATGAACTCTGAACGAAAGTTATGGGAATGAGTTGTCGACAAATACATTGAACGAGCGATCACTTATGGCTTGAAATGACCTTTTACAGTGTACGGTTGCTTGGGCAGCCACACGAATAGCCTGAGGTTTGCCTTAATGTGAGAAATAGTAGTAATTATGAGTTGCGCAAGAGTAATGGTCTCAATGAATCTCCTTGAAAGATATCTTTGTGGTTGGTTATCGGATTTGCTCGTGCATGACTTGAGTTACAAGTTGACTCTGATTGCAAACATCAAATATTTTTCCAAATCTCCCACTGAAATATTTAAATGAAAATAAAATTGTTCTTCAATGTATTTTTTCATTTTACAGAGACACTTTTGTAAGTGGCCCCGAGTGGTGCGGATGTTTCTCAAAAGCGGAACGACCATGTGCGGCGATTCGCAGACGATCTCCGCCCGATGTGGCGCCGATCTGTGATTCACGGGGATATTACCGAAGTTTGCAGTGCCACCGAGCACTTGGTTTTTGCTGGTGCGTTGATCCACACGGAGTGGAATTTGCTGGAACAAAAACCGTTGGAACTAAACCCGATTGCGGTAAGTCCCTGCGTCTTATCGACCGGCTTTTACGATAAATTATTTCTTATTTATTCTTAGTCCACTCTTTTTTCATAAAATTTACACGATTTCGTAATCTTGCAATAAATAATGCAAAACTGACTGTTACAAATTTTGTTCCTTTTTATTATTATATTACAGTTTATAAAAGTAATTTTCAAAGGAGAATTTTGTAATTAAAATTATTATTTTAATTAGAAAGATATTTAATTACAAGTTTCATAATAAATTCGAGAAAAAGGTATCGAGTTACTTCTTTTTGTGATGAGAAAATAATAAAATAGCTTAATACTTCTCGAGAGGAATTTATAATGATGTTCATTGATGACAAAATAATCTTATACTTTGTGCAAGTAACAGTAGCTTTTTAATCAGTTTGCCAATTGCGTTTCGACTGTATAACAAGTGGAAAAAAAATATTTAACGAGGATTTGTTGTTGGATCTAAAATAAAAGACATCTGGAGAGTAACGCTGAAGGGAAATGTCGTTTATGAAAATTGTGACTATATACGACAATTACTGTCATAAGAAAATGTGCACTGAATTCGAGAAATTGTGGTTCTCAGATTTTAAAGCTGTTTGTATCAAGTTTGATACGGAGCTTTTTTTAAATCTCTGTATCTCATACTGGAAAATACATTTTATTCAAAAATGTAGCTTTAAATGTTTATTTGTTGGTATTTCAACTTATAATAAAAAATATACTGTTTATTATATATTTGTAAAATTGTACAAAATATTACGTTACAAATGATAAAAATTATGTTTAATATTTTGACCTGTCTATTATTTGATTTATAACATTATTTAAAACTAAAATCATAATTTCCTCGACGCTATTGATTCTCATTGTTTATATAGTTTGCAAAGTTGTAAGCTCTGATGCAAGTTAAACCCAGAACTGAGTTATAATTAACAATCAAATGCTCTTTGTGCGTAACATTATTTAATAAAATAATCTTGACGTTGATAAACAACTTTGCAAAAGTTGTAATTGATGAAAAAAGATTTGTACATTATAATTCAGCTCTAAATATTTAGTCACTAAAATTGCAACATGTAACTCATGAACAACAAACTTTGCTTATTGCAATTTCATAATTATAATGTTTTTATGTCAATCTCTTTTTAAAAATGTATATTTGAATAAAATATGTTTTATCAAACAAATTTGATTAACTCTCTCAAAAACAGGCATACAAAAATTCCACTTATTCTAATGTACCTGTTTCAGAAGTATACAAATCTTTTTACCATAATGTCCTGACTTTTTATCCGCTTTACTCGGAGAGCACATCTTATCATTTTCAATTTTATCTTTGCAATTTAAATGCTTTTTCAAAATTGGATTTCATTTTTCTATTTATATTCCCATCACAATTAATTCTACTTATTTAATTCAATTTTTTTAAAAAAAAGTTGTTACTTAATTTCAATTGCTTTTTTCAGATGCAATAATCAACAAGACGAACAATAACAGCGGCCTGAAAACCAACAGCGTCGACCTCGATGACGACGAGGACTCGTCGCAGGACCTCGAGGGCTCTGCGGATCAGCCTTTAGATTTCTAGACGCACTTTTTTTTAAACAACAACAAAAACATTTGCAACCTCACAAACACAACGCTAATATTTCTAGCTCTTAAGTTTGGATGAGAAAGTAGTTTATACAAATTGTTTTTGTCCATCCAGTTGACCGCTGTGCGTGGAGGTCAACAATTTTCCTGAAAAGTATCATCATTCCAATAATTTGCACAAAAGTTAGATCAGCAAAATCGAATTCAGGATATCCTATGCTTTTAAGGGACAAATGCAGATAGTCTTCCTCCACAACATCTAGACTAAAAATTATTTTTAATCCGTAATTTATTATGATCTATTACATAATCTGTTATATATTTATTGTAAAATCTATAATTATAATCTGCAATTTATTATTATAATCTGTAATTTATTAATTAAAATATCAGTATTACTAGATTAGTTTCTGACAAAATTTAGTATTAGTTTGAACTTTGTAAGATTTTTCGCTGGGAAAAAAAGAACAATGACCAGTGAGCATATCAAACTAATTTGCATAGGGTCTCCACGCGCAGCACCATATAAATATAACGACAAGCTATTTATTCACATAATTAAAAAATATTAGAGGTCGAGAGAGGATGCGTATGAAAGTAAATTGTGCTGAGCGTATCTGTATCACATTCGCGTCCCGGAATATTATATTCCGTAAACACGATATACAAATTAACATTAAACTCAATCAACTCAAATTAAATATATGTATATTAAATTCCAAAGGTATACGTATATGTAATTTCTGACAATTAGTCATACATGAAATTTGTGTGTGTACGTGCTTGTGTGTGATCAAGTGACAAATTTCCGAACAGCCCTGGGCTGGATCTATTGTTCTCAACATAGATATACGCGTTAAATGCTACTCGGGACTTTGTTGCCTCGACCACATAAATGTATGTACATATATTGATCTATAAATACAAATAAGAGAGCATATATGAAGTGAGGAAAAGTCAATCGAAACTGGTTCAAACTATCTTTGTTCTAGTTTTCATTGAATGAAAATACAGACAGCGGATTTGTGTGATGAATTATTATTATTAAACAGTATTTTTTTTTAAAAAAAAAAAAAAACAAAAATTCAATCCAAGTCTTTATTTTCATAATCATCACTTCATCTCTCCCATTCCAATAAGTCATCAAGTTCAAACTGGCTGCGAAGAAAGAACTATACATAAATATAGTCTTCATTACCATTTGTTTCGAAGTTTCTCGTTTTCGAGCTTCACTGTGCAAATAGTTTATCAATTGTTGTTGAGCTTGTTTTGTGATTTTTTTAAGTTTTAGATTTTATTGTTAACCAAAGAGAAAAAACCAATTTTGATGTACAAGTTTCGTTAAAAAGCGCCACTTTCTGTCGTGGCCATCTTAGCTTCGTACGAATTAGTGTAAGATAAGCTCTACCTAATAATGAACGACCTATTTCTCACTAGTTTACGACCGATGTGGTCTAGTCACGACGTTTACAAAAAAAAGAAGAACAAAAAAGTCTTTTTATCAAAACTTTTTTTCGTCGAACTTTCAAGACAATCAGAGGGAAATATTAACAGCATAAAAGAGGGCTTTGTTTGCTGAGCAGATCAAAAAAAAAGAAATTCAAAGCAAACTCGTGTATAAATGCGCCGTGACTCGTCTGCATCAAACATTTTTACTTGTGAATTACAATTGATTATAAAAAAAAAAAAAAAAAACTATAGAGAAAATGTAACAAGGTACGTAAAAACAATGTAGAAAACGGATCTGTGTGACAATGTGAATATAACTATAGCGTCAAATAGTATTAAATTAAATATGTGTAGGTAATCAATAGCAATCTTATGCGTTATCGTTTTAATCATCATATGAATACTCAGAGCTCTTCCGCCAGTGAAATCGCCCGAATATATGAATATAAAAATTATATATACAAATACATATATATTATATATATATATATATATATACAAATACATATATTATATGTATATATATATATATATACATATATATATATTATACATACAAATGGAAAATCCAAAATTAACATACTTTGTCAAAGCATTTGTATGCAAAAGAAAATTCTCAGGCAGACCACACTACGAGTTTTGCGTTTCGTTAATCCTTTTGTGCTGCACTTAATTTATTCTAATATTATGTAAACCTTAGGTGATTCACAAAAATATATTATTATATATATATAATGTAAAGAAAAAAGAGTTTCAGGTATCAAATTAGCAATTTTTTTGGCTCAAACAGTTTAATATCTAAGTTGATTTTGGCATGCAACTATTTTTTATTAGTTGTATATTGTTTGAAAAGAGAGGCAGGAAAAAAAGATTAAAAGAATATTCAGCCTGGAAAATTGAGTTTGAAAGTTTAAACTCGAACAGTAAGAGCAAGTGGATTGAAAACTTTCTATCTCATTTTTTTCTGTAACAGAGGATGCCACATATTTTTGTCATTAGTTTTATTCTCATAGATGATTTCACGTTTCTCCAAATATAAGACACTTTGAAAAACAAATAGAATATTTATTGGCCATCGAGTTAATCCATTAGTATATCTAATATATTTTCATAAGTAATAACACAGGTGAATGAAGTTTAAAAGTATGCTGTGGCAAAGTTTCTTTGAATTTTTTCTCAAATCTTTGCAGAACTTGAATTTTGATTTGTTAAAACAAGACATTGGGTGTAAAAATTTAAGAAACTTTGTCTCCGGTACATATCAATTAATTCGTAAAGAGCAATATAAAAAAATTCATTTGATTTCAAAAATCTATGGAAAACAAGAATTGGAAAACGACAATGAATTCGGTTTCAAAATGTACCCATTTGCTCATGTATAATTGTGATTAGTCTTTTGAAGCGAAGAGCCCGGTATTTACGTGACAGTGGCATAAGAACGAGCGTATATTTTGCGATTAAAGTCACTTCGAAGGCTATAATTCGATAAACTTGTTTTATTCCGCCCAGATAGAGACAAAAAAAAGATGGAAATAAGTGAAGAAAAAACACATTGCCTACCATGTTGCTTTACGTAGTGTGTATGATAAGCGTTTACGTGTCATTATGCACGCTAAACGAAATTGATGTTTACAAAGCGTTGGGACAAAATAATAAAGAAAAAATTTGCGAGACCCTGATAAACGTGAATCTCGTTAAGCGAAGAGCACAAATGTTAAACAAGTAAAAGAAAGAACAAATTACGATAAAGTGAGGATGAAATTTTTTATCTCGCATCGTCTTTTGTCATGTTTTATAATATCGAAGGTAATTAATCGTGAGAGAATTAAAAATAAAAAAAACGAGGGGAAACTTCTGTTTTTCATGGTCCTTCAAAATTAAAGAACGGCTTCGTTTTTACGGTTCAAAGTATTTTTATACCTCGATTTCTCAAGCTGACCCATGTTTTGAATGACAATTATTTGATATGAAATAACACAGTGCATTGAGGAAACAATTTTGCAAATGTTTTCTTCTTTTTAAATATAAACTTTACAATTTAATCAAACTCAAATTCACAGGTATTGAATGCTTGGTTTGTTTGTTTTTTTGGAAAAGTGTGTTTTCATTTTGCAAAAGTAATTGTGCAGCTGGAACTCAGTTTGCTTGGAATTTTGAGTATTTTGTAATATTATTTTCTCAATGCGCGAGATATTGTTCAACAAGTAAAGTTGAATTATGCGATGCATTCCGTCGTTTATTGTATTACAGAAATAGATATACACCTTCGAAATAACGTAAATAAAAACACATTTAACCGATAATAAAACTTTGCATATTGTATATAATTATATGCAATAATTATGAACAAAAAGAAAATACAATTAAAAACAAGTCGTCATTTATGATCCTCGCGCTAAAAATTTTTTGTAAGATGCGCTCTTGGCCGAAGCGTAAAACGGTTTTTACTTATTATTTAAAACAGTTCTAAGTATAATTCATCCAATTGGTATTGTACATGTGGCTTTGATGAATAAAGATTGTTGTAGAAAATGTAAACAGTTTTCATTTATTCGTTTCTTTTTAATTTCCTATCCTATATAAAAAAAAATCAATTAACTCCGAAATTTGGCTACACTCACAAACTAAATCTGATTGGTTAACTTATTCTGACAGTTTTCAACATTTGATTTTTTGGTTTTGAACAATTGACATGTTATAAATTTTAATTTTGAGATATCGCAAATAGTTATTTACCAATAATATATTTAAAATTAATCAAATAAATTATATCAGTGATTTTGGAATTATTTTCTCTAATTAAATATAAAATTTAACAATATTAATCAACTGGTTTGAAAAAGAGTACTTGATTGAGTGGCAGTTTTAAAATATCAAAACTGACGAAAATAATTAATGTCAAAAATACTGGTAAATGTTTTTGCAAAACATAGCGCTGATGCGAAAAAAGTAAACTATATTTAGAATATTATTTGCTTTCATCGAGAATTTAAATTATAAATAACTTCCCTTAAACGTGCAGTAGAAATGGCTTTTTCGCTCACTGTTTACGGCGAGGAAAGGAAAAGTGACATTTAACCCTAATTATGTCAAATTGTTTTACCGAAAAACAGTGAGTGAAGAAGCCATTTCTATTATATTTCTTATATATTTTTATATTAGCTTTAAACAATTGTTTTGTTTTTAAATTCGAAATAGATATAAATAATTGCGAGATTATAAAGCCACAATTTGTTAAGTACAACTATTCTCTACTCGAAAAACTTCGCAAAATATAAAATTAAAATAAGTTAGTTTTTTCAAATCACTTCTAAATGTAGAAAGCCTTGAAAGTTAATTCTTTTGATTTCGTTATCGTCCCATATTTGTTAAAATCAATTACAATTTTTATTAACAATTTTATTAACAATTTTATTAAAAATCGTATTAAATTTTACTTTTTATTGAGTTTATTTGATTCAAAAAGCTTACAAAATAATAAAGATTGCTCTAAAGTAACATATTATGACAATTTATTTGTAATAAATAGTTTTAAATATTATAACCAATTATAAAATAAGTCTAAAAAATAAGGTTTGTTGGAATAAATATTAAATGTAAATTATAATTTATTTTATTCTTTCCAAAAATTTTATATAATAATATTATAAACAAAAAGAAAAAATAATTAACCGGCGGAGGAAGGGGGTTTACAAATTATGACAGTCCACAAAAGTAAAGAGTTTGTGACCGAATGGGACAAGAGAGGAGAGGGGGAGGCGGGTTAAAAATTCTTCCAAATTAACGGATGTTTTTTATGAAAGGCCCCTTTATAGCTTGAACAACATCATTAAGATAGAACCTTTAAATATCAATTTTTAATTATTACTTAAATAATATTTTGTTGTGTTTTAATATATGATTCGTCAATTTATTATTAAAAACTGTAACACAAAGACTTTAAAAATTAACATATTTTCAGATTAATAAACTTATCTAAACATCAAATTTTGTTTAAATACCATTCTTAGAAACTCTAAAAACTTACATATGAAGTGGTATAATAACATTTTAAACACAATGTTGAGTTACTTTAGAAAGTAATTGTCATTTATGTAAAATGATAAAACTTAAATTCTTTTAGGGTTTTTTAGAAATACTTTGCAGTAAAGCAAATTGATTTTATGAATTTGAAAAATGAAGCACAGCTTCTCTCAAAGGGGAAAAACAAAAAGTAAAATCAACATGAAGACTATAAAGAGCAATAATTTTTGTTCTGAAAATAAATATGTCACCATACTCTTAAAAAAATGATTAGTCTTTTAGGTCAAAAAGTTCTTATTAATTATAACTTTATTAATAACTTCTCAAAAATGTTTATTCAAATTTGAATAAAATAGAAGTATTTTTGTTTAATCAATAATAAAAAAAAATGAAAAATAAGTATTGGAGAATTTAGTAGCACAAACAATCTTTTGGAAGAATCCTAAATTTACATTTAAATCAAAAACATGCCTATAAATCAAGAGTTAGTAAATAAAGCATTAAATTATTTAGAAGAAGCAGAAGCATTACTGGATAGTAGTTTAAAATTTGAAAACAGGGGATGTTTTAAATATTTCAAAGTATATTTAATAGATGGCCATTTTTGTATTTTAATTTTTCTTACAGATGAATTATAAAATTCGTTTTACGAAAAATATAAAAGAGAAATTTGTACAAAGAAGAAAAATTTATATAAATATTTGTAATTCTCAGTTTGCAAGTAGGTTTAATTTTTATACTATTGAATATTTATCAAATTTAAGCCTATGCTTTTATATCTCAAAAGACTAATGAAATGCTTAAATCATATATATATATATATGTCTTATACGAGAACAAAAGAATCTAATAACTTTGTCTAAGAGTTAATTTAAAAAAAAACAAATATACAAAAAACAACCGATCACTAATTTTTCAGGTAGGGTTGAAAAGTTACAGACAAAGAAGCAATTTTATGATTATAAACGTAACATTTATAGGCTTGAAAGTCAATTGTCTGAAATGATAAATAACGTAAGTCATTTTGGTTTGGTCATTTCCGTCGAATTTCAAATTCCAAACAAAAGAGTTCCCTAATTTAAAATAAGTGATTGAATGCAATTTCTAAAAATCTTGAAAACAAATTAAGTAAATTTTTTAACTTTGTTAGGTTTTTTTATTCTTTATTTTCACTGGGTTTTACATCTTTGCTTTGTTCTTGCACCCAAAATTTTTTACTTTTTCAACGATTTTCAAGAATTCAGTTTAGATAATTACGTTAGAGGATTATTTTGTTTATGATTCTCATATTAGAAAATTATTTTAGAAAAAAATGCTTAAAAATGATTTTATAATTAGATCTTCTTAATTTTATAATTAATATCAACATTATTTAAATTAATAAATTTCTTTTTTAAACCATTCAAATTTGTAATTTTTTTTTCAGAGAAGAATTTCATAAGGGAAATATACATACATTTTGTGATATACAATCTGAATTAAAAAATTTATTAAAATATTATTGTAGAGGTGAAAATGAATATGCATGTCACAATAAAGTTTTCAATCATAATTTTGAATATTATAAATAAAATTGAACTTTTTCTTATTTTTGTTTTAAAGAATTTCAGATTATACTGCATTTTTGTTTTTAAAATTATATTTTATTGTTTTTTCAAATAGATACGGTTATAAATAATTTTGAAGATTATGGAGAGACTTGGCTTAGAGTAATTACGTATTTGGAAAATGATAGAAATGAGGATTAAATATCTCATTACAATTTTAAGTTGTTTGAAATAAATGAAGACCTCTGAAGTAACGAGAAAAAGCACTCAACGAATCATAAAAATGTTACTATTTAAAATAATTATTAACAAAAGTGATACTTGGACTAAATTTCCTATTATAAGATAAAAAAGTTCTAATAAAGTGTCTAACTATAAGCATTGATTATAAACAAAAAGGAAACTTAACTTATGTAACAAATAACTGACTTCAATTTGTTATTTTAATTTATTAACATCTGTTATTTTCTTCCACTCACAATGTATAGTTACTCCAAAAACTATCATTTATTAAAAATATTAAAATGTACGTAATAGATTGTGAAAAAATATGTTTTTTTCTTTATATTTTAAAAGCAAGTTACATTTACACATTTAGTAATGAAGCACAGCTCTCAAACTGAAAAAGAAAAAGTTTGTCATTAGAAGCTGGAAAAAGAGCAGTAAATTTTTGTTGGCAAATAAAATTGTCACCATTCTCCTGAGTGCAGTAAACGAAAGCCCTCGTTGATTTTATCGAAGGCCATGTCATGCGTGATAAATTCATCGAGGATGAGCTTTTTATTTTGGTAATCCTGTACCAATTTGGGCACACTCTCCTTAGACTTCCAGCCGCCAAAAGCAGTTCCTTTCCAAACGCGACCTGTCACCAATTGGAAGGGACGTGTGTTGATTTCCTGGCCTGCTGCAGCTACTCCAACTATCACAGATGTGCCCCAACCCTTGTGACAAGACTCAAGAGCAGCTCTCTGATAAAAAAATCATGTTAATTTTCATATCACAAAAATTTATTTACCGTAATATGAGACAGTTTTTCGTATTTTTTTTATTATAACTTCTTAACAATATTTGATTTTATAATTTTTATTTTTGCATTTTATGTTCATGGTGGTCAACTTTTGATATATGCTTTTAATTTGTTTTAATATGCATAATACTATTATTTATTTAACAAAAACCACCAGTTTCAATTTACACTACGAATGGGGCGAATAGAGACTTTAATCAATTATTTTGTATTCAACTAACTTCGTAATATAAATTAAAAAATTGATAAATTAACAGTAAAATACAATGTTCAAGACATAATTAATGCAAAAAATCTTTTATGAAAATTTTCATC
>JABFPM010005151.1:0-11643 GCA_022817325.1 Idris sp. 1 HC-2018 | reverse complement strand
TAAGTGTTTACTTCAAATAAAATATTTATAATTTATGCCAATATAAGCAATACATAAATGAAATTAATTTATAATTATATTTTTCTAGTTGTCAAAACATAGATTGTCAACAATGGCAGATGAGTTCTTAAACCAGGAGTTAACAAAGTGTAACTTGTTAATGTATATTGACATTTTCAAAGGTATAATTACACATTAATTTTTATAACAATGCATAAAGAATCCTTTTTTACACTTATAAAAATATGTAAAACAATTGAATTTAATTTACATTTTCAAGCTTACAATGTCCAATCGACAGACGAAGAAAAACTTGTTTCTTTAAAAGATATTAATGTATTAATTCCGTGGAAAAAAAGGATAAAAGATTATAAATACTTTGTTACGTTCTATTAAATAAAATATTTTATAAGTTTATAAAATGTGTACTTTCGTTTAAAATATATTAATATACCTCAAAATATATAATAAATATACCTCAAAAAGTTTTCAATAATTTATTCATTTAAATATAATTATTTTACATAGTTTTACAGAGTTTTTGAGAGTAATTTTGTGTACATAATCTCTATAACATTTACTCATATATGTCACTCAGTTCGATTCAATTTTTGAGTTGAATTGAGTAAACTATACAGTTGTGTATATTTTAACTAAAATTTGAGTTGAATCTACTCAAACTACTATCCATTTTCTTCAGTGTAAGAAAGAAATTATTAGAGTAATAATTTCAGAATAAGTAGGCTCAGTGTTTTATACTTATTGGACATTATAAATGTGAATTCTATTGTTAGTTAAAATTAATTAGGTTTATTTGAATTTAGCTTATTTCAGTTGAATTTAGCCAAGTTTAGTTGTTTTTAACTAAAATAATCTAAGTTTTTTTCGGCTTTAATTATATTAAGCTAATTTTGACTTCATTATCTAATTTGAGTGTAGCTGGATTTAGTTAAAATTGGTTAATTTTAGCGATTTGCAGTTTACTTTATTCGACTTGGCTTGAAATTAACTGAGTTTAGTTCCAAACAGCATTTTTTTCCGATTAGAGGTTGATAGTGTTTTGTCTTTTTATTTATTTCTTTTACATCTATTGCGCATCTCTACATAACATAGATATCAACTGCACATATCTATATGCTTTAGGTACCTATTACACATCTCACATAGCATAGGAACCAACTGCGCATATCTGTATGCTTTAAGTTCTCTACTGCGCATGTCTTTATGCATTAGGTACTTACTGCGCATATCTAAATAGCACTGATAGCTATTGCGCATGTCTGTAAGTACCTATGCAACGCCAAAATAATTATTGAACTTGGTCAATTTATTTTTTTACTTATGATATTCAATAATTTATCATATAATAAATTGTTAGCCTCTTCTCTTGTTTTGTACCTATCATCCATTACAGTTCATTTTTTTTGAATCAGTAGCTAATACGTTAAAAAAATGGTCGAAATTGGTATACTATTTCAAAAAATATCATAACTTTGTCCAATATTTCAAAAACGCCCGGAAACATTTTAAAACGTAGAAGACAACTTTTTTCTTATTTTTTGGTAAAAACGTGAGTTTTTAGAATTCAATATCTTAGCAATTAAGTGACTAATTTTCTTTTTTTTTAATTGTTCAGCTCAATAATGGCTTTTCATATTTGCATGGTAAGGTGAAAAACAACAAAGCTATCCCCCTGTTTTTATTCGGTAAAAAAACGGTATTTGTTTGTTTCTGATAAGAGGCTAGTGCCCCACAGTCTTTTTCAATTTTTTCTTTTACAATTTTTTTGTACTTGGCCAGAGGCACTACCGTGCCTCCTGATATTACAAATAATTATTCATGCAATAATTTATGTATGATCAATTTCCGCATATATAATTTTTAATTCTATATATAATAATATAATATATAATTCATGCACAATAATATTTTTTCCATAGATTACTTATTAAAAATTAATGTATTTTGCTGATATTTTTTATGATGTAAAACGCATGTTTTCATTTAAAATAAATTATAACTTGAAAATTAGTTTTAATTAGTGACATTTCAATGATTATCTCATTTTGACAATATTAAATCAAATACCATTTATTTGAAATATTTATGAAAACTTTTAATTTAATTATTTAATTGGAACAAATTTTGAATGTAGAATAAATAGATAAATTAGTTTCACTATAAAATTAAGAGTTTTAATACAAATTTCACAAAATTGATATTTGATTTATATTGAAAAATGAAATATTCGTTGAAATTTCACTCAACTCGCAATTAGTGGAATTAATTTATATATTTAAATTTAAAAATGAGATTGATCAAACTCATATGAAAGATTAAACATTTCTAACATATTCACACTTGACATTTAGCAGTCTTTTCATTATATAGATATAAGTAATGCATTCTAGCAGATGCTATATGGTTTAGCATATTGATTCCAGCAAGCATGTTTTCATCATTTAAAATTTCTAAACTAATACACATTTTCAATTTATTTATAATTTTTTATTAAACAAATATCAAGATCTTCAGATATTAAAATCATACAAATGCATTTTTTAATTATTTCTTTTAATAAATATTAAAAGAAAGTTCACATAAAAGTGAAATGCCGATATTATGATATTATTAGTTTCTACACAATATCTGTAGGACATGTTCTTCATCGTAGAAAATTGACATTTAATTTCCAAAGAAATTGACTTTAGAAATTATTTTGATATATCTTGTGTATTTTATCCTATCTAACAAACATTTATTATTTAAGATAAATGTTTTTATTAATTAAGAAAAAAAATTTTTTTGAGGACAACGATTTAGTACAAATATTTAGATACATAAAATTAACATATTATCAATTATTATATTAGTTTTTTATCTTTTGTATCACTAAAACAGATCAATATCATATAAGTTCTGACATTCCTATTAAATTTCATATGACGTCATTTTATTTCCAATAAACATTTCTATAAAACTGGTTCTTAAATAAAATTACTGTTTCCTATATTAATTTGCCACAGCCCATTTCAATATAAATTAGCTTTAATAAAAAACTTCTTGGAGAAAGAAAACTTACAAATCAATTTATTATCAGAAATTAATTTCAAACTAAATAAAATTATCTTGTGTATAATTTTAATTTCAGGAACTATAGACATTAAAAGATATATTATAATAAATAAAAGTTTTTATTTTCAATAATAATTGAAGAAAAAGTGTAATTTGTAATTTTAGTATGATTTTGTTCATTCTTACATAAATTATGGCATATCATTATTATGTGCATATAAATTATTGTGCGACATACGATTGTAAATTTGCACAAAGTTCGTATTCAGTTTAGAGTTTTGAAGTTGAAATTTCATATGAATTAAAATGAGATGACAATTATTGTCGTATACGGAAGTTCAAATGACCGAATTTGTGATTGAGTTCACCAATCAATCTCAAATTGAATTGTGGAAACATCAAGAAGATCTTGATCAACGCGTTGTATTTGATCAACATACGTTCCGTGACAAGAATTTTTCGTATTTTATGTTTTAATAACAAAAATTTTCATTTGCAAAATTTTGGAATTAAAAATTGTAATAGATTTCATAATAAAATGTGTATTCAGTAAACTTTATAATAAATAAATTTAAATTAAATTTGTATAGCTTGTTTTGTACAAAATTTTAATGTAGTGAAAATTTCAACTATGCACAGTTTCATTGTATTATATTTTCAAACCGCGTTCTTGAACGTATTTTAAACGAGCATTATGATGTAACAAGAAAAGAACATTGTTATAATAAACCAGAACGGCTAATAAAAATATAATGGAATAATATTTTGCAAAATTGGGTCATTTTTTGTGATATAAAATTAAAATTTGCTTGACCCCGCAAACAATTTTAAAAATCTTTTTACGAGTTTGTTTTGATGTAAAATTACGTAAAATACATTTAATCGAATTTTAAAATAGTCTTTTTCGATGAAATTTTATTGAATCGTTTTTCAATGAAAATCTAGAACATCTGAGTAGTCAATGCAATCATAGTAAATAATTTTTTGGGGAAAAATAATAATATTAAGAAACGCCCACAGTGTAATTATTCAGATACAATTAAGATTTAGTTATAAATTGTTTATAATTTTAAATTTTATATTAATTCTGGTTTAGAAGCATAAAGCACAATTTTTCTTTGTCGTTTGTTTAAAAACTGAAAAATAATTGTGTACCACTAGCAACAATTTTAAGTGATTTAGCAATAGTTTTAGCAATAAATATTTTTGTGTGTGGGATCAATGATTCATACCACACATAATTTTTTTCTAAAATTGACCAATAATTTTTTAATACTAGGCAATTTCTTATCAGTCAAATATTAAATATATATTTTTTTCTCAAAATTGTGAATAACCACTTATAGAAATAGCATAAAAAAGTTTCTTTTAGTACTTCATTTCAAATATCTATCTTTTACTTTGGCTTTGAAAAAAAAGAAATAAAAAAAAACACCTAAGGAAGAAGCTTTCAGCAATTGACATATATAAAAAGACTGTCAATTATTCAACAATCACTTCATCAGTAGTCAATGAAACACCATCACTTTTTTTATTCTCCAAAGTCAGCATCTATATTCACCAATTCAACTGCATCTATAAATCTCTTTGGAGCAGTTATAGTCACTTTAATTACCTATAACCTTTTTTTAATACAAGAGAGTCCTTATCTTTGTATTAATATTCAAAAACATCATTATAAAAGGTAAATCTCTTTGAAATGCTCTTGTTGCTTGTAATTTGTTGATTTCTTAAAGAAATACAAATCTTTGAGAACATTTTTTGAATAACAATTTCTTTACATTCATATAAAATAAAATCAAAAAGCAAAAAATTGTTTAAAAAAATTTAGCAACATTTCATTGAATACATATTTTATTATTAATGTATAAATAAAGCACAACATTTATCATTTAATTAATGTTTATTTATGTATACCTTAAAAAAAAATTACATGTATATGATGACCTCCAATTAGTTTTTTAAGCCAGTGGCACATGATTAAGTCACATTTAAATCCCCTGAAGCACTACGACTGTGCAATAGTGATGTTTGCACTACAAAACAGTGTGTCTTTTTGAACAGAGAGACTGTCCTAAATTTTACATTTGCAAATAAATTTTACATTTTAAATAAAGAGGAATAACATGTGAAATGTCACGTTTCTCACAGAGGAGTAAGATTTGACATTTCAGTTTCGTATAAAATTGTCCCAAAAATTTTGTTACATATTAATTACGATATTGATTAGATTTGATTTTAAAAATCATTTTAAAATATCTTATTTCAAATGTATATACTGATACACACGCACACAAACACACACACACACATATATATGTACTCTTTTCATACTATATACTTACTTTTGACAAGTTTAAAGTTTTCGTCTGGTGAAAAGTACACAACAACAAAAAAGTCTAAGCAGAATGATGATTTGATTATTTGACGTGAAGTGTTGCATCTTAACACTTAGCACATCCAGGAACAGACGATTATCAGAGTGACACTATTTTAACTTTAACATTTGATTATTAATGGCTTTTTAATAATAAGTTGACAATTGTCTAATAAGTCTAAACATGACCAACTTGAAGCTAAAATTGATCACATTATCCGTCAATGGTTCATTTTCACTGTCAAACACTGTACACTTGCGGCCAAAATAGATTGTTTTTGAAAATTACAATTATAAGCCATGGATGCAGAGTTTTGTCTCAGATGATGCTGTCAACTTGAACCTTATAGTGAGCCCACAAATTCATTGCAGCTCAATTTTACGAGCCAACATCGGTTAGAATTGTTGACTGTCAGGCAAACGTGTACCTGTTTGAAACAAATTCGAAAAGTGTTGAGAATAATACGCAGACAAGAGTCAACTGAGCTTTGCTCCCTTCTACTTCTTATATTGATCGACCCCTCGTGTATCAGAAGAGATGTTGCGCATGAGTCCAAAACTGCGCCGTCGTGTTCTCATAAAAAGATTTGAACTGGGCACATTTACGAATTTTCCCATTATCTGAAATGCATTTACAATTTTTTTTGTTTATTAATAATTATTGAAGTCAATAATGAGGGAGGAAAAAGTCAATTATTTTGCGAGAATATTTCTTTCTTTGAAAGGGGAAAAAAATTTATACAATTTTTTGTTAACATTTATAAAACAAATGGTACTTAGGAAATGTTGAAACCAAATTGAGACAATTTTACAAGTAAACTCTACTTTGCACATTTTGGAATAGCACCGAGAAAGTTCAGTGATTTTTAAATCCCTAGAGACCAAAAGTTGGGAATAATCCCGAGAGAAAAAAAAGCAATGAACTCACGTGGATTAACTATAGTTATTCTTTGTTTTAATTAAACTTTCCTTCACTTAGATTTTTGGTAATTTTGTTACTTTCCAAAATTGATTTGTTTTGTTTCTAATGTTATCAGACTTAACATTTTCGAAAATAAAAGGAATTTTTTATAAGTTTTGTTACAAACATAATTTTTTCAGAATCTATCAATGTTAAAATGATTTATTATTATGAATGAAAATGTAGAAAAAATTAATTGAAAAGATTAGAAAAGTCAATTTTATAAACGCATATGGGCACTTTAAAGTAAATAAAAAAATTAAAAAAACTAAAGGTTTAAGAAAAATGAAGACCTTTTTTCTGATAATATAAGAAACTGAATTTTTCATTAGTGCAACTTGATATATACCTGTAGTCTGTTGTTTCTTGATAACGAAATATTGCACGAGAAACTTTATACTTAACTAACGTCTTCACTGCATAGTTGATTTATGAGAAAATTTGATTAAGTGCACATAAATTGTTGACGACAGATGAAAAAAGTTCAAATAAAATTTCACGTATATTATATCAGACGTCTGATCTTTTTTAAATCCAAAGTTTCAAAGTTTAAGAAATAAACGTTAAAAGTGATGAAAAAATGTTGTAAAGAAATTATTTATTAATGAACGTCGCAAAAGTTTAAAGTGTTGTACACATATAATTGATTAAAATTGCAAAGCTGAGGCAACAAATAAATATTTAAATAATCACTGCTTAAAAGTTGTTGTAACTTAGCCAATTTGGCACTATATCGATAACGAGCAATTGAAAGTTAACTTTGTTTTATTTGTTAGCTTATAATCAAAATTGAAAACATTCTTCACAAGTAACTTGTATTTCTTTTCTTTTTATAGTTCTACATATTTTTTGCAAATACATATGTAGATTTATAAAAAATATATATTAGGATGTCTGAAACTAGGCTAATTTTGCTGTAAATTATAAAAAACTACAGGAAAAACAATTTTGTTTCGAAAAATATTATGCTACAACAAAACAAAAATTTTACGAAACAAAATTTTTTATTGTTGTATTTTCGTGAAATTTTCCACGATTTTCTGTAAAACTAGCCTGATTCTGGGAAAAAAATTAATGGACACTCTAATATATATATATATATATATTAGACAACAGTATATATATATATACTGCCGTGCTAAGCAAAAAAGTACTTAATTTTAAAAATATTCGAAATTAAACTGTTAATGTTTAATGTTGCTTTATTTAAATATTGAATTGGATTTATAATTAATGGCTTAATTTTTTTCTACTTATAAAAGTGTAGTTTTGGCTTTGACTTTGGTTATTGTATTCTAAGAGCTAAATAGAACTTGAAAAACACGGAATTGCTTCTTTAAATATTGTATTTTATTATACAATGTTTAAGAGTTTATAAAACGTAATAATATTATATATAAGATTTCAAATGTTGAAAATAAGATTTACAGGTTAAACTTTATAGTCAAATTATTCAAAATGACAGTTGATGCAGTTAAGTACCTTTTTGCTTTATATATATAAAAAACCATTAAAATATATAATTTGAAATAAGATTTGTAAAGAAAATATTGCATTTCAGATAATTAAATTTTTATCTAAAGAATTTCTTTTTTTACTATGAAGTTCATGGTTTTTTATATAACAATATTTTTCAACAAAAAAACGGGGTAAAAATGAAGATAAAGTCAAAGTAATTGCCTAAGTCAGCAGATTCTGATCCATTAACCATTTATGAGATATTGCTTAAAATGCGGATGTTACCTTCATCTTGAAATACTATAAAGTCGAAGTGAATTTTACATGAAAAGAAAAAGATTTTCGTACTAAAGAACTATGCACGCAGAAGAAAATCTTAAAGTAAATTTTGTATAGATAAAAATTTTAAGCTTTATAATAGTCTAGTCAAAGAAATGAAACATATGAATAAAATTTTATTGGGTTATTTCAATAATATAAAATAATCTAAAGAAAATTGTGGGAATAAAACTTAAAAATTCTATACAAATAATTTAAATGCAGATGATAAAATGCAAAATTCTTTTTGGGATAATTTTGGTGTTAAATTGATTAAGTTGATTATGTATGTGTTCTGTTTAGCAATAAGAATCGTCAATGATAATAATGAATGACAGACAGCTTAATGGTAATAGAGTATTTTACGCTCATCATAAATTCTGTTTTGAATCTAACCCATTTTGAAGCAAATCGATTTCAAAATTAAAGTTGATAGAATATTTTCATTATTTTAAATGTATAATCTGTAACTTTTATTCTAACTTTTTTATTATTATTTATTATCAGTATTCATGTTTTATTCTTCCTCATGATGTTATTATAAAATTTGGTAATTTCAATCTTTAATTAACTAATTTTAATTTTAGTTAAACGTAGATTTCGAACAAAAGTTGGTGCAGTTTCACCTTTTAATTAACTGCAAATTTAAAAGGTCATCAAAACTAAAATTGCCGCTTAAGTTTTGAAAGCAATTATTGGAAATAAATTATATAAAAAATTATATTAGAAACAAATGTTTTTTAAATTTATTGAAATGTACATATTTAATAATTAATAAATTATTTAAAATGTCTGCAGTACATTATTTAAAAAATTAACAAACTATTATGTATCATTTTAAAACATGAGCAATCATGTTCTTCAATACATTTTTGACTGGACATTTCTTACGATGAATTGCTTGTATTTTTTTAGTCTATTAATTTAAATACTGTAAGGAGTGTTCTGTAATTAAAATATCCGTCAACGAGAATAAAAACATTTCTTTTTACCAACTCCGAAATCTCTATATATTGTTGACAGAGGAACCAAAATTAATGAATAAAACTGTAAATAGTTCATCTTTTGAACCTTAAATGAACAGTTTTGATTTAAAGCTTTATGAATACAAGCTAAAAGAGTACTTTTCGCAACATGAAAAAGACTGAAGACGAAGAAAATTTAAAAAGCTTATAAATAAATGATGTTTTCAATTTGTTTTTAACATTTAGAAGTTAAATATTTGTTTTGTGCACTTATTATTTAATAAGAACAAGTTTTTAGTGGTTGTTTAAACAAATCAACTTAAAAAATCAATGGCTTTTAGTTTATATTTACACATTTTTTAGCACTATTTCTTAATTATAAATCAAATTTTATACGAAAACTATTTTTAACAAATGTGTATTATGCATTTATTCTCTAATTAGTTTCAATGTGGAGGCTTCAATAATAAACTCTATTTAAAATCACTCCATTCAAAAAAGTTTATATTGCCAGTTAAGTATGTATTACATAACTATTATTTCTTTCAGTTTTTGTCGGGTTTTTGGAAAAGTTATTTGAATTTTCAAATTTAATAACTCACAGTGAAATTATTTATAAAATAACCAACTAAAGATCTTACTTATTAAAAAAAGTAAATCACATTATAAAAATTAAAATTTGCCAATTTTATACATTTAAATGAATATATTTATAATTATTTTTGAAAGAAAATTATTTCTACTTTTCATAAAATTATTTCTAACAAATTTAGATACAAGATTTTCATATTTTATACACATTTCGAACATCTGCGTTTAAATTTAAAAATGTTTATGAATTCGTAAAGTCAGTTTTCAATAGTGTTTGTTTGACATATGTCTGTTTCATTTGAATAGTAGAAATATTCGAATTGCCTGTGCTCAAAATAGAAGCTGTCTTATCAAACACGATTTACTATGGCTTTTTATTTGGATGGCTGTGCAGTAACGTGCTATTGATTGAAAATTTCAATTCACACAAAATGTTAAATTAGTTCATGTAACACAAAATTTAAATGTTCATTTTTTAAACTTTACTAAGTACAAAAAAATTACGTTGATTTAGATTTCATTACATGTGTATTATTGTTTAAATACTGTTTTAATACATTTTTAAAAAAATAAATTATTTTGATAAAGATTTTAAAAAAATCACTTAAAGTAACATTAAATTCAAATGAAATATTTATCAACTCTGATAAAACAATTCAATATCTCTTAAAAAGATCTGTTTCATTTTGATATCTCTAACTTTAAGCATCTTAAATACTTGAAAAACTAAAAGAATATATTCCCCTTCATAACTCAACCACGTGAACATTTAAGTATATCCAACAGATGAACTATGTATTTTCATTTGAGACAACGTGAATATCTTCCTAGTGTACTTAATTTTGTATACATAATTTTCACATTTGAAAACAACTTTTTAATAAATTTAACACACATTTTTTTAAATTAAAAACTTTCAAATTAATAATGGTGTTTTAATTCAATTATAATTGAGTTTTGATTTCAATTATGATTAATTTAAACTGTCTTGTTTAAAATAGAATATTTTTGACATTGTTCAATTCAATTTCAAATTTCCTTAGTACAATTATTTGTTTCTCTTGTACATTCCATAATACAAAATAAGTTTTCATTTATAAGACGTTTTTATCAGTGTATATATATGAGATTCTCATTTATATGATAGCTATCAAATAATGCCATCCAATTGACTGTCATTTGGATTAAAAGGTAAATAACAGTTTTGTATTTACCATGTCAAAAGTGCACAATACCGCATGGGTGACATCTCACTTGTAAACTGCACAATTAGACACTCTCTAACTATTTCACAATATTCTTCGTCACTATTTCCAGCTGTTAAGAGTCGTAGCTTGTGAGCGTATATTATTATTTTCAGCTCAGTCGATAAGCCGCAATCTTGCATAGATAATTTACTTTTTTCGTTATATAAGCATACATAAAACATATTTATTTTTCGTTTCAAATTACATGGTGATCTAAATTTAAAAAATATTTAAAAAATTGCAATTGTAATTACAGCGTGCTGAAAAAAATTAGTTATGATTTTTATACGCTCTTCTTCATTGCTTATTAACACCAATTTTACTATTCAGATGTCGCTGAAAGTTCAACTTTAAGAAACAATAAATAAAGTGTAAAATTATGTAAGAAAATTAAAGAAATAAGTGAATTTTAATTTGATTACGAAAATCGCTATTTTTATGACAAATTTTTAAAATATATCTTTTGTTATATAATTATATTTAAAGCTGATTTAATAATTCCGAGTTTTATTAAATAATCACTGGGAGAAATGGACTGTCAATATAGCAGTCTTAACTGTTACTATTACGGCGCGGACTGTGAGTTTCTACGATTCATGGACTGTAAAACAAATATATAACGATTTCAATGTTAATATATGTAAGTAAGTC
>JABFPM010005150.1:0-11648 GCA_022817325.1 Idris sp. 1 HC-2018 | reverse complement strand
TCTCCCATTTATAGTTAACACCGCTACATTGCCGCTTTTTTAATATTTATCACAACAATAAAATAATTTAAAATATCACTAAAAATTAGAGAGCGATAGAGAATTTCTATTCGATATCACCTTAATCCGCTACTATATTGTTTCATTTTTAAGCATATCGTACAAAAAAAATATTGATCCGATGAACATGATTTTTCTTGGTTCTTGATTGCCACCCTGAGCTCACCACAAATCAATTAACTGAATTAAAATTGAAATGTATCTACTTTGAAAAAATTGATCTGAAAAACTGTAAATTTTTACGATTAAATTAATTGTAAAAAAAGCTTTTACACTCATTTTGAAGTGTCTGCCCATTGCTGCTGAACTCTACTACTTTACTTATGAGGAGACGATATGTCGATCTCAACACTCGAGTATAAATACACGCCTCTGCAATATAAATCAACGGCTCTGTACTATCAACCATAAATATACGTTGCTGCAAATATAATGCGATACAAAAATGTAACACCTTTTGGGAATTCTCACGTGCTTGGTGAATTTCTATTTTTTTTAGTGTAAAGTTTCGAGATATAATTCACTGTAATTACCCGAACAAAAGGTCACGGTATACATTATGATGAATTATTCTGTCCGAAAATTCTTCAAATATTTTATATTGTAAAAAGGTTATTTTAAAAAATTATCTAATGAATGAAACGTTTTGTACTGGATACATTAATTTTTTGTTATTATCGAGAGTTAAATGGTTTATTTTTTAAAGAAAACTTTTCTATAGAACTTATTTGACATGGAACGATGACAATAATCTTGATGATTTTCAGGCAACTTTTGCGGAAGAGGAGCGCAGTGGTGAATAATAATACCGTGAGTGAACGACCTGTGTGCATTGGAACTCACAAAAGATATCATATCTGCAATACTCAGGTACAGCCAAAGTTATGTAACCAGCGTCAAATGTTCCGCACTGATTAATTGACGCGCTGATGCATTACACTCATTTATCTTAGCATAAATGTTGTGATAATTACAATAAGTGCTTTTATGACATCAGACACGAACAATAAGTTGTATTTTTCATGTGCTTTAATTTGTTTATTTCTCTTTTTTAATTTAATTTCATTTTTGATATAAAAAAACTGTACAAGCTAATTTTAATTGTTGTTTAAAACCAACAAAACTAAATTACAATGGTAATGAATAATTAAAATTAATATCTTACGTGCGAAAATTTTTGAAATAATAATTCTCTTTATTAATTTCTTTTAGCATGCAAATGATATATAAAATTCACCGTTGCTATTAAGTAAAGTTATTAAATCGTTGCAGATTAAGTCACATGTCAATTTGCAATTCACATTTGATATTAAATATTCTACAGGCGAGTCTTCATTCACTTTTCTCAACTTCAATTAACCAGAATTACGTAAAAGTGAACAAACATTTTTGGATAAATTAATTTAATTGATTATTTAAACTGTTGCTTTTTATAATGATAATTTGTCAATATAATTATATAAATTTTGTTTTGAAATGTAAATTTCTTCTAGATATCAATTTTTTCGTAAGAAAGTCAATTTCATATTGGTAACATGTGGAAATTGAGTATCGTGCAACATGCATCCTCGAGTAAAGTTCTAGTTTCATGGATGAGCAACATCCAAGATCGACCAATTAAAGTGGCGCGCGACTGCAATTTATACAGTTGTCGGCTCACTGAAAACGCACGTGACAATAAACATATGGCTTACGCCATTGTAAACACAATAGACGAGATAAAATTATTTGTCGAATCGCATCCATAACGGAAACAGATTTAATTTGGTTTTGTATACAAGACTGACAGACAACATTGCTTGGCTGAATTACTATTGTAATCTTGGATAATAGTATATTTATTGTTTTCCATTTATATATTTTGTTTCTACATTATTAGTTAACTTTAGTTGAGGTAATAATTGTATGCTTTTTAACATTTCAGGAATGCCCGAATGCTGCGCAAGATTTTCGAAGCGAACAATGTGCCAAATACAATGGACGAATTTACAAAGGACACACTTATACCTGGGTTCCGTTTTTAAATGGTACTTGATCTTTTTACTATTTATCCGCTAAATATAAACTAAAATAAAAGTTTGTTTGGCTACTTATAATAATAATTTTCAGATTGTTGAAAATAAAATAGTTGATGAAATTTATGAGTACGAATTTAAAATCTTGAGAAATGATTTATCAATATTTATAAAAATATCATTAGCTGTGATTTAAGAAGAATTTTGTAATAGAATTTCTTTGGTTTAGTTTATTTAAATAAATTAAATGATTTTTGTATTTTAATCATAAATAAAGTGATTTAGAATACAATTTTATTTGATATTTTCAAATATACTACACTGGGAGAAATGGAATGTCAAAATAGCAGTCTTGATTGTTACTATTACGGCACGGACTGTAAGTTTCTACAATTCATGGACTGTAAAACAAATACATAACAATTTCAATATTAATATATGTAAGTAAATCAATTTAATAAAAAAAATGTAAATATCACTATTTAAACGTAAACAAAATACATTTTGGTTAAAAAATTGTTTTTTAAGTTTAAATTAAAAATCGTCATGACATAACCTGCAAGAATTCTTGTTGTTAATTTGTATGATGAAATATGTTAAATTTAAATAGTTAAGCGTATTATAAACGTATTAAACATATTATCCTATTATTCAATCAACTGATTTCTGTTTTTAAATCGAATTTTTTTTGTATAATACTTGTTTTCATGTAAAAATCTTTTAACAGTCTAAAGATCGTAGGAACTTACAGTCCGCGTCGTAATAGTAACAGTCAAGACTGCTATTTTCACAGTCCATTTCTCCCAGTGATATGACATGAAATTATTGATTTTTAGCAAGATGAGATTCTTTATTTCCTACTATAAAATAATTATTAATTTAAATATTTGATTTATCACATATCTTAATACTGCTAAAATATTCTTCAAAATATTGCGAGATTAAAAATTTTTTACAATATAATATAAGGGAGAGGTTTGAGCCAAGAGACATTTTTTGAAAATGAATTATTTTATAAACAAAATAAGTCTTTTTTCAAAATAAACATACTCCAATAACAAAGTTTGCAAAATGTTTGCGTAATGTTTGCGCAAAGTTTGCACAATTCTAAGCCCAAAATTTTAGCAAACGTTTACATATAATTTGTTCAAACTTTATATGAAGTTTTTATAAATATTTTAGTATTTTTTTTGTACAATTTTTTCAATTTGAAAAATGGTTTGCAGTTTAAAAAGTTATGAAAAGTATAAAACATCTAAAAAATTGTAGACATTTTGAGATATTATTTTATTTATTTTTTTAAATACACAGGAACACTTCAATTAAACAACAAAGTTTCTTAAAAAATAAATTATTTTATTCTGTAATTTAACTACAAGGTTCAGGTTCATGCGGACTAAAAAAGACACATCTCAATAATTCAACTTTTAATAATATAATTACTAATAAAAAACGCCAGAGACCTCACAGCAATGCAATCAGCAAACAAGTGTCATCAACTGATTTTTTCAGAACATGCATCAATACTTTTGTACATTCTTCTAACAAAAATTTCATGTTAATATCGTTTTATTTTCAGATTCAGACATTAGACTTCGACTTTTTTTATCCACTTTTATTGTACAAAAAAATACCATGAATTAATGAAGTTAAAAAGTTTTTTTTTACATCTGTCAAATTGCACTCAAACTGGAATTAGTTATTAGTGGTCAAGATCAATAAACAAGACTTTCAAACTGTTCCAAACATTTGATTTATTGATTTTCTTGTATCTATTTTCAATTCGAATGTTATTTGACAGATATAAACAAACATCTTTTGTAACTTTATTAATTTGTGTATTTTGTAAAATAAAAGTTGATTAATAAAAGGTAAAGATAAATTTAAATTTTTGCAAGAATAATGTTATAACATCAAATGCCTGTTCGATGAAAGATCAAAAGTTTTGGTGTTCATTTCATTTTGTTAATTGATTATATTTGTTTACCATATGCTATAATTTAGTAAGTATTTTTGTCATCAAATGTGAGATCACTATATTGTTTAAATTTTTCAGTCGACAAAAACTCTCACTAATGCCTGAAACTGTACGAAAATGAAACAATATGAATATGAACTTTCTGTGAGAAGAATGTCCAAAAGGATTGATGCAAGTTTTAAAAAAGCCATTTGATGACAGTTGTTTGCTTATTGCATTGGTGTGAGATCTCTGGCGTTTATATTAGTAATTGTAATTTATTAAAAAGTGAATTATTGAGATGTGTCTTTTTTTAGTTCGTCCAAGCCGATAAACCTGAACGTTGTAGTTAAGTTACAGAATAAAATAATTTAATTTTTAAGAAACTTTGTTGTTTAATTGAAGTGTTCCTGTGTATTTAAAAAAAAGTAAATAAAATAATATCCCACAATTTCTATAATTTTTAAGATATTTTATACTTTTCATAATTTTTTAATCTACAAACAATTTTTTCAAATTTCAAAATTTCAAAATTTTACACAAAAAATACTAAAACATTTATAAAAACTTTATATAAAGTTTGAAAAAATTATATGTAAACGTTTGCTAAAATTGTGTGCAAATTTCAGACTTAAAATTGTGCAAACTTTATGCAAACATTGCGCAAACTGTTTGCATAAAAATTGCGTAACAGCTGATTATTGGGGTAAGTATCATAAAGCTAAAGGATTTTCCTATCTAAAACTATTTTTTATTATTAAAATTATTTCATCTAAAAACAAAATACAAGTACGCATTTTTAAGTTTTTATTAATTATTGACTTGTGCAGCAGTCTTCTTGCAATCATAATGCCGATTACAGTTAAAATTATTGAATTAACTTTGTTTGTAATTGACAATCTGTCAATTAATATTTTATTACAAATTTATTAAATCAAGTCCTTTTTTTAAATTTAACTAAAAAATTAATATTTTTAAAGGATGAACCTTTGTCTCTAACACATGATTTTTTTGTTTATTACTATTATAACAATAATAGTAATAATAATATTAATGAAACAAAATTCAATTATTTTTTAAACCTAATTCTTACAGTTGTAATTGATACAATATATACTTCCCATCTTATAATAAATCTGCAGGTTTTACTTTCTATTTTGATGGATATACACATTTTCAACCATTGAAAAAAAGTTCATTTGGACTACCAAAAACAATTTTTTTAGATTAATTAATTTCCCTTGTGGTTTATATTATTATTAAAAAATGGACTAAAATATCGGGAAGATTATTGTACACTTTAGATTAAAATATTTTTGGAAAATTTGTTATAGTTTATTTATAATTAAAATGTCTTTTGGCACAATGTAATTCTTGGGTCAAGCCTCTTCCCCAGTATTAGAAAAGTTGGAAAAGGTAGAAAAAATGAATTTTTGTTCTGAATTTTGCTGAAAGAAAGATTACCTTAACTAAAAAAGTAATCATTTAACAAACATTAAATGTTGCCGAAAATAAACAAAAAATTTTTGAATATCATTTGCAAATGAAAAGCAGTTTGATATAAAAATGATATAAATATTTTCAAGTATTAATTTTTTTTATACAGTTCAAGCTCATATTAGCCATGCTAAAAAAGATAAACACAAAAAAGAATTAAAAAATAAAATCGAAACTTCTTGTTTGGATAAGTTCATTTCAACTTTGAAGACAAATAAAAGTACCGAAAACTCATGTTCACCTCTATTCGAAGCTACGAGTCAGTCAAAGATGCAAAATACTAACCAGACTACCGATCTTTCCTGTTCTATTAGAATATTAAATGAGAAGAACAGATCGACAACAGTATCGTTAGCAGAATTTCGAACATTAGAAAATATCTAGAAAAAAACAAAAGCTAAAATTCTTTGGTGTTTAAATTGCATGATAAATTAAAAATTAGTGAGAAGTGCTGCAAAATCTGTAGATCCTTTCTCAACCATGTTTGATGACTCGAAAATCGCTGCAAGATTACAATTACAAAAGTCGAACATTGGATATACCCTTCTTTATGGTATAGCAGCTTATTTTAAAAGTGAACTAGTTCAGATTATCTAAAAAAGTAATGAAATTGTAGTTGGATTCGACGAGTCATTTAATAAAGTTAGCTAACGCCAACAGATGGACATTAATGTTCAATATTGAAACGACGATTCAGATTTAGTTTTTATGACATATTTTACTTCAGCTTTTCTGGAAAGGCTGCAGATCTTTTAAAAAATCTGTTGCACCATTAAATCATAAAAAAAATCTTCAAGTGTCAATAGATGGACCAAATGTCAATTTTAACGTTTTAAAAGATCTAAATATAAAACTGAAAGAAAATAATAACAAGATGGTAATTTTGGACCTTGGCAGTTGTGGCATTCATACAACTCATAATGCTTTTAGGTAAATATAGTTATAACAGGGTGGAAAATCGCAGAATTTTTGCGAGCATTACATAAACTATTTAAAAATGTTCCTGCACGACAGACCTTGAACATAGCTCATACTAAATCTTATCTTTTTCCAATAAAGTTTTGTAAAATCCGATGGCCAGAAAATACTGATGTCGCACAAACAGCAATAGAGATGCTTCCTTATCCTAGCACTATTATTATTGCAGATTCGGATTCCCCAGAAAAAATCATGTCGATTTCACATATCAAAAACGTAATTTTGATTACAGGTGGCGCTGTAATCACTGAAATGAAAAATGGGTAAAAATCTTTAAAAAAATATCTCTAGAAATACGCATCGGATTAAAAATTGGAAAATACATGCGGCCATTTTTAATTTGATCTTCAATTTGAGATGTTATTTAAAGCCAACTACTTTTAGTATTACCCAGAAACAACGACGTGGACGTAGTAGTTTTATGTTTTCTTCGGGGTGCTTGTTTCACGTGAGTCCCTTTGCCTCTCACTATTTAAAATGAATCATTAAAAACATTGTTCAAAAATAATGTTTACATTAAATGTTCAAATTGTTTGCCATTTTGCTCTTGAAAGTATGCAAGTCGATGATAAAATGAGTCAATAGAATTTGTTAAATTTTGTGCAGGTAACATTTCATATTCAGTGAGGATTCGTTGACGCAATTTTTCTAAATTAGTTGGTTAAGTTTTAAGAACTCTATCTTTAAGATATCCCCACAAAAAAATCTAGAGGAGTTAAATCAGGAGATCTGGCTGGCCACTCGATTGATCCTCTTCGTCCAATCCATCTGTTAGGAAAAACTGTATTCAAATAATCACGAACGCTGCGAGCATAATGGGGTGGAGCACCATCCTGCTGAAAAAAATTATCACCAGCAATACGTCTTATTGCTGTAAGTATTTGATTTCGAAGCATTGCTTCATACTTTTGAGCGTTAAGGTTTCCATTGATAAAAAATGGCCCTATCAAATGATTGTCTAATATTCCTGCCCACACATTTACCTTCTGAGGATATTGAGTTTGATTTTCTCACATCCAAAATAGATTTGAATCCGATCAATATCTATTATTGTGTCGATTACAAAAATAAATGGTAAGTCAGGATAATCATTGTCATTTCAGTGATTACAGCGCCACCTGTAATCAAAATTACGTTTTTGATATGTGAAATCGACATGATTTTTTCTGGGGAATCCGAATCTGCAATAAAAAATAGGGTTTCTATTTATAATGTTAAAGTTGCCCCCATCCCCGCCCCCCAGGGGTGGATCTGGGTGGTCGAGATTAGTGTCACTGGATAGATTTTTGAAAAATATTTAACACATCTATTTGTAGATTTTTGATCCGATGTGTATTTCTCGAGATATTTCACCGTCCCGGAACTTTTTGGACACACTGTATATGACGCTATAACTGCTTTAAGAGGAATCACTGAAGTTCCAATACCAAAAAAACTTATCCAAGAAACTCGCAATGAAAAGTCTCAAAAGGAGTTTTCTAAAAAAATAATTTAAAGGAGACCCGATTAGTTTGTAAGTTAGAAGAGTTTCTTTCTTGAAATAACATTTTTCATGATGTTTGACAATTTTTTTGGCAATGTTCGGCAAAAATTTGTTCAGTTTTTATTATTCTTTAAATATTTTACTAATGTGAGTACGAGCATGTTGTTTCAAATTACTATTTTCATTAAAAGTATTGTTACAATGTTTGAATTTACAAGATTTTTTACTAATATGAGTACAAACATGTTGCACTAAAGAACTTCCTTGACTAAATGTCTTCTTACATTGTTCACATTTATATGGTTTCTTTCAGTGTGATTGCGAACATGAATTGTTAAAACATTACTTTAATAGAAAACTTTCTCACAATGGTAGCATTTATAGAATTTTTCACCTGTGTGAATATGAATATGTTTTTTTAAATTACTATTATCACTAAAAGACTTATTGCAATAGTTGAATTTGTATAATCTTTGGCTATTGTGAATCCGAACATATCTGTTTATATTATTATTTTGGCTAAAAGTCTTTTTAAAATATCACATTCATGAAGTTTTTCACTAATGTGAAAATTTCGGGTATTAATTATGTGCGACATTACTTTGCAAAAAAAGGAATAAACACTGACTATGGATCATATTTATTCAAAATTAAATTTTTGAAATTTTGTCATGGTAGCGACAATATTCAGATAACAAAATTCACTGACGATTCCAGGTTTTCCTGACCGATTTTTCAAATTTTCTCTGACTTCACTTTTTCCATAAACCGAAAATGTTTATTATTCTATTTAAAAAATGACATCGTTAGTCTTTAAACAAAAATAATTATAATCAAAATTAATTTTTCCCTGAACTTGAATTAGATGCCCTGACATTTTCTTGAATTTCCCTGGTTTACACATTTTCCAGGATTTGTCGCCCACCATGTTTGAGTAAATTTAGATGACTTAAATTTAACGGTTTTTTGAATTTCAGACTATTTTTCATCAAGTTTTATGATAAATAAATATTTAGATCTAATAATATTTTAAATCGGTTAACTAGATTTTATAACTTTTATTATATTAATATACTTCTCTTTATTTTTAGTGCAAAAATTGCAGTTAATTAATATGGAAAAAGGTT
This sequence comes from Idris sp. 1 HC-2018, assembly GCA_022817325.1. Classification (NCBI taxonomy): domain Eukaryota; kingdom Metazoa; phylum Arthropoda; class Insecta; order Hymenoptera; family Scelionidae; genus Idris; species Idris sp. 1 HC-2018. Next base: position 2,531 of record JABFPM010005150.1, on the reverse strand, counting down.
ACTGAAGTTCTGCAACAAAATTTCAGTACAAAAATTCGTTAATGAATATTTGAAATTTCTACCACATTTTGTCACCAAAATTTAATTTAATTATCAGAAAATTTCAGAAGTATTCTTTCTTATCAAATGAAAATTATTATAATTCAATTGTTTTTCTTATTTCAGCTCCAAATCCCTGTGCTTTGAACTGCCGAGCTGTTGGAGAACGTTTCTATGCCACTCTCGAATCAGAGGTAGTTGACGGAACCCCTTGTGACGGTCCAACTAGTAACAATATAAAATCAGTAAGTTCCGCAATAAAATTTCAAAATTCTTATTCGTGTAAAAAGTAATTACATCGAAAATTTTGCTTTACATTAGGTCATACATTCGAGATCCACATTTTCAAGAACAAGAAGACACATAAATAATATTTTTTCCAGTCAACCTGAGCAATGGTTATGTGTTGCTGGACAATGTAAGGTAAAAAACATGTTTATTTATTAAATAATGTAAAACTTCAAAAACAATGTTTTTCTTATAATAAAAGTCTAAGTCAAAATTCAATATAACTGAATATATTAAAAGCACTGGAAAACACCCCAAGTAGAAATGAAACTGGGGGTGCCAAGAAATATATCTGGGCCCTAAGTGGTATTTAGCTAGACAAACTCATGGAATGCCAACCTTGGGCCAAACTACGAGTCTTTACTGGTAATCCTTAAAATCATAAAAGTGGGTAAACTGTCCTAGGGCCGATTCGGGTCCAATATATGAACAATGTCGGGGCCCATAAAGGCATGTAGGGCCTCCCCATTCTTAATAAAAGCCCACACTGTGCATGCCTGGAGAATATTATTATGAATATTTATGTAATTTTTAATAAGAATTATGCTTGATATATTCATCTGTATAGTTTCAATAATTTAAACGTTTAATAAATCCCATCATTTGACCTTGATAGACCCTAGCATGGTTGTCCTGTCTAGGATTTGTAAGGGCGAGGCGTTACATTTTGCGTAGGGCTATTTAAAATCTGGTATAAGACCAGCATTTGCCCCAGTTAGGGCCAAAATTTATCCAAGATAGTGCTCATATAGAGCCTAGTTACAATTCTTACTAGGGACGATTTTATTTTACAAGAAAACGCAGCTTAACTAGCTCAAAAATCATACGCCTAAAATGGCTTTAGTTCATATAACAAAGAACAATTATGTGTGTCTGGGCACACTCTCCCTTAGCCCAGAAATTTGATCATAAAAAGTTTTTAAGTGTTTCTTAGAATCAAAGCTAGAAAACAGAACTGTAAAATGAATCTGCTTTCTCAAAAATAAACTCAATTTTCTCAATGCGGAAATAAATTAATTATAAGCAAACAGAAAATCTGTTAACATTTTGAAGTTTTTTTTATCATAAATTAGTAAATTTAAAAGTTTGGAAATAATAAATGGGTTATAAAATCGGGCAAAAATAAGCAATGATTACAAAAGGTCAATTGTGCACGCTTTTCCCGCGCTCTTGTCGCCTGAACTTTACAAAATGATTGTTTGTGATTGACTGATTTAATCGATAACGTTATATCACAGGCTACTGAATTTACGTTGACTGACTTTCATAACAACTCTGTCAAGAACAAACAGTTTTTTATTCGTCGAAACAATTAATGGCCCAATTAATCTTTCATATTGTTATTTACATTCAGTATCAATGGAGAGATTTAGTTTTGTTGTTTACATTTCAATTTTTTATGCAGCTTTGCTTTTATAAACCTATTATTTTTGTTATGAACCCTATTTTATATTATAAATATACAAATTATTTCAAAAACAATGTAACTTTATAATTAAAACATTTTATGTATACACAATTTAAAAATATTTACATGTTTTTGAAAGTAAATATTTAATTTAACGGCTTTATTAATGAAATAAATTAACACATAAATATGTATAGACATGTAATGAAAAATATAAATAAAAGCTGTGTTTACTTTTAAATTTACTAAAACATTGAGCAAAATCACACTGAATGCGTTGAAAAAAACAAATATAAAACATAAAAAAGTAAACACTCACTGCCCATCAAAGCAAATTTCAAATTTTGTTTTTCTTCATCCAACGGTTATCTACACCGAGAAAACTGTGTAACTTTAAAAGCAAGTCAACCTTTACCTAAAAGAACATAACAAACTAACTATCGAATAATGTATGATTTTTTATCTAAATTCGCTGCAGATCATTACCGAAAATCGTTCATCAATTTAAAATCCAAAATTCGTGAGGTGGCGCTTTTATCTTAGTTGGCGGTGCCACGCGAAAAACATTAACGTTCTTCATTTCCGAAATTCGTCACAAGCTCACTACCGATTTCGGTAAAACTCCGCTCCCTTTGTGTCGAATGAAAATAAGAGTGTGTGCGTACGCACGCTTACATCGACTTGAACGTGAAAGAATCTTGCACGCACACACTCTTATTTTCATTCGACACAAAGAGGGCGGAGATTTACCGAAATAGATAGTGAGCTGTGACGAATTTCGAAAATGAAGAATGTT
>JABFPM010005149.1:0-11648 GCA_022817325.1 Idris sp. 1 HC-2018 | reverse complement strand
CCTTTATAAAACTACTTTTATTATTTTTTATCACTATTTTTTATTTACCCATGCCAATTTATAAATAATTTGAGCAAATAATATTAAAAACTATTTAAATTAATAATAGTCTTAAATATTGTGATCGATTTGACTTATTTGCTTAATTTTGTATTGTAAATAAAAAGTGAAACATAAAATAATTGGGTTTCCAAACAAGGTTTGCAGAAAGTTTGTGCAAACATGCGGACTCTGTATTGAGCAAATTTTCTAATTGCTAAAATATCAGCATTTATTTTACTATCTTTAAAAATCTGCATTGATTCTCGCAAAATATGTTGTTTCGGTAATTTTAGTAATTCTTTGAATATATTTATTGTGGAAAGTACACTGAATGATTGGATTTGCACAACAAGATACACCACGATTATTTGGTAAACCACATAATGAATTTAGATTTTGATCAATTTGTGGGATTTTTAGTAGGTAATTTTTTTTTGTCGAATATCTAACAATTAAAAATATTGTAAGTATACTTTTAAACAAAATCTTGACGATTTGTTTTTTTAATATTTCAATATAAAATTGAAATTATCAATTTTAGGTTCCTTGGCTTTAATATTGATATATGTTTTTGATAATATCAACTTCTTACTTAAAAGATTTAACTTTTTTACGAAGTGGTGTTAGGGGAAATTTATTTAAATTCAGTATTTTTACTGCGCAATCTTGGTGTAACCTTAACAATGAAGTTCTTTTGGGTTTTGATATCATTTGTTTAAAAAAATTATTTAAAATAAATACGAAACAATTAATTTTTAAAACAATTTCAAGAACATTATAATTTAAATAACGAAAAATATTATTATATACATCGTTATTCACCGTCCAACAAGTTTTAAAAATACTTGATCACATTTAATGAACACTTCTCTTTCATTAAGTTTAACCACCAACTACACAACAGTAAAAATACTTTCTATAGAGTATTCACTTTGAGTACACATATTTCGTGCGCTATCAGATGTCACTGAATGATTCTTCGGCAGTAATGAGTCCGCAGGATTAGCACAAAGATCAACGAGTTTCGTTCAATTAGTCAGACGGAAGCTTTAAACAGCTTTTAATAATGGAAAGTTCTGTTGTAGAGACGCTTGCTAACGAGGCCATACGTTATTGCCACACCTTAACGAGCTTACTACTCACACCTTAGCTTTTTTGCTTACCATCGAAACTCTCTTTTCACTTCTGACCCTTTTCTCTACAATCATCATTATTCTTATTCTTATTCGTTTTACAGATATTTTTCGCCGCTGGCTGGTTGTTTAGTTTAATGAGCATTCAGCTTTTTATCATTTCTAAATGCTAGCCAACCGTCCATTTGTTATGGTTTTCGAGACGTTTTGTTAAATACAATGATTTGCGACATATTTCTACTACATGACGTTTGTGTGTATTTGCGTCACACATTGTTTTTCAAACAAAATGTACGATTTCTTTAATATAAGCATTACTTCATTTTAAAAGTATTTTTGTTATTTTCTAGCATGGGTTATTGGACATATAAAAATTATAAAATATAAATTATAAATGTAAAAGAAAAAATTAAAATCAAAAGTACTACATATAATAGTAATTATAAATAAAATACATTTTAATTTTTTTATAAAAAATGCTGTTTTTTTATTCTATTTTATTTTAAACATTGTTATAGTGGGATCAATTTTAATTATATCGTGTTTTAAAATTCTATTTATTCTTTTATGAAATAAAAGATGTGTTATATATTACTGATGAACTAAATTATGTTGTTAAATTTTATTGTTGAAATAAAAAAGTTATTTGCATTTCGTCTGAAATTTGATGTAATATTGAATATTATTTAAAAAAGTCTTTACGTTAAATTAATTCTCTTAGAATTGAAATCAATAAGTTTTTTGTATTTAAAAATAATCTGTTATTCAAATATTTAATCAAGTGATAAATGAGAAGTACGATATTTTATATTTTCTCAGATAGATTACTCCACAAGCTTTTAATTTAAGTTTAAGCAGCAATCTGAAAATTTACAATTTTGTAATATAAATCCTTTCATTCTATATCATGTAAAATACATAATTATTTGTTTAAAATTAAATTCATAAATAATATTTAATATGTGATAAAAGAGTTTCGTCATTGTTTGATTTAATGATCAATTCAACTCTATCATTTTTTTCTTTAAGGTAGGAAACTTTATCGTTCTCTCAGACGTCAGATTTTGATAAAAAAATAATCATTTGTGAAGTTTGTTAGAATTTTTTTAAAATTTTAATTTTTTTGTTCTTAATAGTAAGATTATATAGGAATGTCAAATTATGCAATATAACATCAATTCTCATATTATTATTGTTATTTTTAATATGAAATTGCAAAATAAGTGAAATTAAAATGGAAGCATCCTGGAAATATGGACCTTTATAGAAGTCCTACATTCACTTAGAAAACAATAAAAATACGTAAATAAATTTTTTGGTATAAGTGAATTTTTTTTCTATAAATTTTCCAAGCGTTTTACAAATTAACTTCCTACTATCATGATATTATTATTTTTATTCTGTGATATTTTAAAGCACCGTTACTTAAGTTTGTTTTTATAAATTGTTTACTTTCAAAGTAAATGTTCCAACCAAGTAGTTTTTTTGCGCTCCCTTTTTTCTCTCTCTTTTGTCGGCTTCGAATGACATGATTCCGTTGGAGGACAAAGTTGGTGTGCAAAGTTTCGTTTTCCAATCCTCACGCGCGTATCAGTTGCAAAGTGTGAAGAATATACCATTTATCCAACGAGAGTCCTCTTAACTTATTCGATTTTCGTTACAGATGTGCCGAGACCATTTATCAGATGCCCGAACGACATCGATGTGGAACTTCCAGCGCGCCAACGTACCATGAGAATTTCTTATCCACAACCCAAGACCAATGTTGACTGGTGGAGGTACGCTTTTTCTACATTGCGTTGATAAATATTTAAATTGGTCAAAAACCCGTATACAAAGCCTACACACTACTGTAATAAATTCTCTTAGAATAATAAATAATTAAATTCCACACTGTGTGTGGAATGCAAATCAAAGAAAGAACCCTAAATAAAATAGTATTTACGTAAAATATAATAGATTTTTGTTGAAAAACTTGAGTTTTAGGAAATAGTTTAGAAAATGATGTATTATTAATAAAAGTTCTGGTTAATAAAATCGTTAAATGTAATTTAATATTCAGGAGTTTTGATCAAGGTTTAGGCAGAGTTGATGAAAGTTGAAAATTTGTGAATCTTAAGTACATGAATTTGTTAAAATTTAAACGTACTCAGTAAAACATTAATTTTAATTTTTTCTGCCAATGAATATTAAAAAAAAAATAATAAATAATGGAATTGTTATTTTCCTTTAAAGTTTCGAAATTAAATTTATTTTTATCGTAATTTTATTACGAGACTGAAAAAGCAAATGCAATTTATCAATTCAAGTTTTACATAGAAATTGTGTTATTTTTCTTGACACATGTTTTATTGTAAAATTCATTATAAATTATTGCATAGCAAACACGGTAGTTGAAGATTTATTTGTGTCCCGGGACGTCATGTAAGAAAATAGGATCGACGTTCAAAGCTTTTTACAAGCTTGGTGCACTTCGAGAAAAAAAGCTTGACCTTTTGACTCTGAGAAATACTTTGTCGCCACACTTCTTCCATTTTGAACAAAAGTTACAAGTGTATTGATCGCAACACTATGCTGCACAATAAGACTCTTGCCTTGTCAAGAGTCTTTTGTAGAAATTTGTCAGACCGTGTTAATCAAGAGTCGATATCTTACTGCTTGAAAAATATTTTTTTTTCTATCTCAATCACGAGTAGTTTTTCTCTATTTTTGAATCAAAAATCAAACAGCAGAAGTTTACTCTAAATATTATGTAACTTTTTCAATATCTAAGTTTTTGTGTAAACAAATCAAAATTTCTAGGTTTGTTTCTAAAAGAATATACTTTACCTCATATTTTCTTGTATGGACAGTCCATGTATCAATAGTTATGTTTATTAAATTTCAATTCAAACATTGTTATTGCTTGTACTTTAATATTCTGTTTATACCCAGAATATATTATACGAAAAAAAAAATAATAAATTCCGAATAATGGTATTAACATAAATTTAGAACAACGCACAGAGCATATAAATTTTTAATAATCTGTACATGCGCAATTTTCGGTAAGTAATTTATTTGTCAGGTCCAAAATATTCAAACACGTTTCGTTCCTATTGTTACCATAATTATTTAGAATTTATGGCTGCGTCTAAATTCAAAACCCGAGTGTTAATCCTTTCCAATAATTTTGTCTTTCAGTTGCAAATGAAAATGGTTCAGTGAAATGTATATCTTATCAAAAGTTATTTTTAATTTTAAATGAAAAAAATGATTTAACTAAAAAAAAGTTTATTTTACTCTAGAGGTTGTTATAAAACTATTTATATTAATTTAACTTTATTTTACTGAAGCCAAGTGGAAATAAACTAAGGGGATTAAAATGACGTAAATTTAAAAACGAGTGTTTTTTGTCCGATACAAGTGTTATGGCATATAACTGCTGACAGGAGATTAGCAGTGAAATATAAATTGCGACAGATTTTGCCTCTTATGACATTTAATATTCAAATCAATTTATAGCTACGTCGTATTTTAAACTAGTGAAGCTTCAATAATGATAGTAAATTTATAGTTATTTCTAATATTATTTTTCAAAATAACGCATTCAGTTGAAATATTACTTTTTTATAAATTTTATAAATTTTAAATCACTGTTTTTAACTAAATATCCAACATCAATTATTAACATTGAATTACAATAAATGTTTTTTCAATTTATTGTATCAAATTTTTATTTAAAATCATTCCAAAATGTAAGTTAAAACTAATATTCATATCATATTATGTTCTTTAATTAAATGACTTTTTGATTTTCGATTTAAATTTAGAAACGTTGAGGCTTCGCCAACTTGGGGAAAACATTTACAAGCAGACTTGTCAGCTGGAATCACGGTGGTTACCTTTACTGCCTGGTCTTCGAATTCTAATTTTAGTAGTTCTTGCAGACTCACCATTCGAGTTCGTGGTAAGTTATTTAAGTACTTTCTTTAAATCAACTTGAACAGTTGTGCATGTGTTATTATTTCTAAAACCACTTATTATTAACTATAAAACTTTTAGTTCTCTTAAATCTCATCATGAATAAAAAACTGTATAAAGAAATAATGTTAGACAAACATTTTCTTCATACTTCATATTTAAATTACCTTTATTTGTAAGTCTGAAAAACCACGATAACATTTGGTTTCGTAATATATTTGTTTCATTGTTTTGGTCATACCCCGTTATGTAATAATATAACAAACTACATAATTCCCAAATAGCTCTTTTGAAAATAACTTGTCGTACTTTTGCGATCCTTCCAATACACACTGCGTGCCGCACTGTTCTCCAGAGAAATTGTATATCCTCGGGCATAAATATCCAGCTCCTGTGTATTGTACATTTTTTATTCATGCTTTTACATTTTGTCGACGAATATCGTCAGCTCAAATTTCTTACATAAAAATCGCAATTCAAACAGACTTTATTTCAAAAGGCTTTTTCATGTGAATTGAAATAAAATGACAGGGGAAAATTAATTGCATGCAAATTTCTATTGTTTTCATATCTTTTTTCATACTTTCTTTTATTCATAATTTTACGTCGGTTTCAGATGGTGAAAATCCAACGGTGTCAATGTGTCCCTTATCCTTTGAAGTGAGATTGAATCCCGGTGAAAGGGATAGACTTATTTTTTGGCAGGAACCTGTATTCTCAGATAATGTCAGAGTTGAAACCATTTACAAATCTAGAGTAAGTATATTTATAATGATAGTTATACTTATAATGGATATTTATGCTTATATTTAATTAAATTTAATTGTTTTAAATTTATTTAAAAAAATAAATATATAACAATGTTGTTTGTTGACTTTGTCGATTTGTTCAGCGTACTTGTCCAGTCATGTAGAATTAGTCTGTAAATAAAGAAGAAATTAAAAAGTGCTGCCTTGCTGGAAATCCAACTCCTGCCTGCTGCTGCTCTTCCTCCATCGACGACACGCACCTTAACCGCTAGATCACGAGACCTATTGGCAAGAGCACCCGATATGCAGATACTACTCATTTACCTTTCACTTTTCAAATAAGTGCTATCTGCAAATCAGGTGCACTTGCGAATAGGTCTCGTGGTCTAGCGGTTAAGGCGCGTGTCGTCAATGGAGGTGCAGCAGTAGCAGGTAGCAGTTTGATTCCGGCAAGGCAACACTTTTAATTTCTTCTTTATTTTCAGGCTAATTCTACATGACTGGACATGTGCGCCAGAACAAATCGACAAAGTAGTAAGTAAACAATAAACATGGTTTTTTAAACAATTTTTTTAATATTGAAATACAAAATCTAAACACGCGTGTTGCACGCATGTAACACGTATGTACAATATGCAAGATTAACACGCATGCTACATGTGTGTTGCACATGTGTTAAAGCACGCATGTTACATGTATATTTCATACATGTAACAAACATGTATAGCATGCGTGTAACATGCATCGTACATGCATGTTTTTTTTCACGGGTTACTGAATTTTTTAAATTTCTAATTTATTCTCTTTATTATAAATCTTTTTTTAATTATTGTTTTTTTTAAAAGAATTTTTCACTTAAAACGAAATGAAAAATTTGATTATTATTTATCACTTTGTTATATTGTGTTAATTTGATTATAATCATAATGTATTTTAAACAAAATTTTCTCTAAAAATTTTTTTTGTAAATTTATTGCACATATTTAATTAAAATTAAAATAATTTAATACTCGAAAAAATTTTAGTTGAAATTTAATAACTTGATCTACGTGCATGAAAATAAGATTCACAATAAGTTAATGTGATAAGCTTAAAGTAGTTTAGTCGTTTTAGTCGCTAGTCAAAGCAGGACTAAAATTATTAACCCGTTGACTTTAATTTTTTTAAATGAAATTTGGATTTTTTTACTATATCACTATAACTCGTCATTCTAAGGTATAACATGCTATTTTTAGAATTTTTTATTTTTTTGTAAATTTGCAAATAATTGCAAAATTTTCATAAAAACTTCATTTTCGCATTGAAATATGAAGTTCATATTATTTAGTTATGATATTATTCACTTAAAAAGTATTTGAAACTAAATTTAAGAATGAATTTCTCTATTTTCGAAAAAATATTTCAAAAAAATTGTCCACTGCAGTGGACAAAAACGGGTTAATACAAATAAGAACTTTTAAAATATAAAAACGAAAAAATAACACACAAATGAGAAAATGTTAATATTTTATTATATGTTTAGTTCAACATATAAATATCAATTACATTAAAGCACCAAAAATATTCTGTTCAATATGGTTGATTCTAAGCTGACATCTGTTGATAGGACTTACTTTTCTTAAGTTTTCTCTAAAACAAAGGTTAAAGGATCCTCTTTTCTCACTAAAAAAACAAAACTAGATAAGTTTTTCTACCTTTTAAAAAGTTTTTTTCTTCTATTTTTAGTTATGAAATGAATCCTTTTTTTAAATTATTTTCATGCCTGCGAAAATTATATGTAAAAACTACGATTTTCAATCTTTATTTATTCTCAATTGAATGACGGTTGGATATATTTAATTGATCCTATTATGTTAAGGAAGGAATGTTTCAACAAAATACAAATTATAATTTTTAAGAAATTGAGTCGTGAATGCCCATAAAACCAATCTAATTTAACTCATTTCTTGCCGTTGGTGCGAAAACGCACTATTCCGAGAAATTGCTTTTCGACTTTTTACATATCAAACAAATAAAAAATATTTATTTTAATTGTGTGTAATAATGACAAATATATTCAGTTTGATGTATTACTTACAAATTAGCAATTTTGTTTACAAATAAACAAATTATCGCAAAAGTTTGTTTTTTGCATTTTCTTCTAGATTTTGATGTAATAAATACATCAAAAACAAATTTTTGCGAAAAAAAGCTTTTTTAATGTTTTTAAAGTGATAAAAAATATGAATTTACTCGAATTTTACAAAAACATTTTTCAGTTCAACTTTTTTTGATTTATCGCACTTAAAATTCTGTCCATTTTGACATCATTATGACATAATTATAAAAACAGTGCTCATAGTCTCAGTTTTACATGAGATTTTAAACCTACTATTTAACTTTAGTAAAACTCACCTTCATCATGGTGTTGCAGTGCTGAACAACGTGTAAACCTGGATTACTGATGCGATCTATTTGCACCTAAGCCGTCGCGAGGTCGATTTTTCACTTTGATAATATGAAGTGATTATTATGAAATGGTCGTTTTTAACGGATGTTATCACACGGATAAGAAAGTTGTGATAATTTGATGAATAAGTAAAATTTTGACATTTTTGGTGGAAATTTTGGCAATGATTAATGTGACACAATGAAAGTGTCTAATGGAGTGTAAATAATACATTAATTTTTGAATTGTGGATGGAATATTTTAAGAGTAGATAACAACGTTAAAGAGTATATATAACAATCAGTTCTGAAAACATTTACTAGATGAATGAAATTGAAAAAGTAATAAAAATATTTTATTGGAAAGTAAAATGATACACAAAAGTGAACTACTGCAATATAAAAAACTCACGATATGAGTTTATTTTAATATTCAGAACGTTTTTCATATGTAAAAATTTATGCGGCATATATCAAATTTTTTTTTAAATTTGATCATTTAGGTGTGACTTGATTTTATACCAGAATGCAATAAATGAATCTTTAATAATTTAATGTGAATACATTTTTCATCAAAATTTATTGCCTTAATTTGCATTTTATGATCTACTTTTTCAAAAAATGTAAAAAACTGTATTTAAAATACTCGTTTAGTTTTTGGTACTCAAAATTAAATTTAAAAATTTGTTTAAAAATTTGAAAATACTTAATGAAATTTTTTTAACGATAAAAATATATGTATTTTAAAATACTGAATTCCTTTTGAGTTTTCACAAGAGTTATTAAAAATGTCATTCAAATTTTATATTTATCACGTTATAAAAAAAAGATAAACAATTTTAATTAGTTTCAAATTTAATAGATGGTTTTTATTTATCAATTTAAATTAGATTATACATGTAATTCCGCATCAATTGTTATGGTTTCAATATTTTGATTGGTCATTCAAATATTGTAGTGTTTAATTATCAAATTATTCAAGTTTGTCATCAGTGATGCTTCATGTACAAACATGTAGAGGAATGGCAATTGTACCTTTCGCTGTATAACATGATTGATTTCAGTAACGTTTCCGTTCTAGATGAAGATAGCGTAATCTTCATTTAAATCATTTGAAGTAGAAAGCTCAAACAATAAATACAGACAATTTAATATAATAAAGTAAAGATAAATAAATCGATCTAAAATTTTTGTCACAAATTTACAAGTTTATAAAAAAAATTAATTTTATTGGTAAATTACAATAAAATATAATAAAACTAAAGACACGTTATCGTAATGGAAATCTAATAATATTTTAAAAGAAATTGATAATATATAGTACAAGAATGTTGAATATAAAATAAAACCACTGTACAGTCAATCCTGAAGCTTTGAAAAATTTCCACTACTTCCATTCTAGCTTATAAAAATTTCATTTTTGCTACAGTTTATGTGAGAATTAAGTCAATGTGATTCCCTACATGTATATTGTTTCCACTTTTACGTACAGCGATTTTATGATTATCGTTCAACATAAAAATAACGAAGAATTTGATTGTACAGTTTATCTGTCACTTTATATTTTTGAATAATTTTATTACATCCGGTGTCTTGAAACAAATCTTTCGATAAAATTACCGATGCCATAGTGCCGTTGAAAGTCAATTAAATTTGTTGTACAGATGTCAATTAATCGCAATTTAAATTCAAATTTGATCTTTTACAGGAACCCGGGCAACCGTTGCATCCTGGCATACACAACGTGCGCTACATCGCTTCCGACGCCGCCGGAAATCGAGCCGAATGCCATTTCTCTATAAATGTCCGGGGTAAATTTATGCGCAACCACTACACTTGACATATCACATCACTGCGTCATGGAAATGTGATCGTTCCGTGATTTTTATTTGCTCATTTTAATTAAACCAATAATACAGAATCAATTTTTTCTTATTTTTTTTCTCGAAAAATTTTGATTGAAAAAATATGTGCTCAAATTTTTTTCATTTCTTTTTTCAGCATCTGAACGACAATCTGATTCCGAGGTGAGTTTAAGATTGAAATTATTTGGGAATAAAAAAGTTTTAAAAATTTGCTATTCAAGAAAATTCTTTTCGCAATTGCAAACTGTGGCAATTTGTTTTTCAATGTTACCATTCATATTTTATCCAATAACAGTTGAAAGTTTGTATTTTATGCAATAAAATATTGTATAATTTTTTGTACTTAAGTAGGATATAATACTTTTTTAAAACGTATAATTAAGCGATAAACGCTTTTTCTCCGATCGATCAAGGTTACTCTTTAGCAGTGTAAAATGTATTAAATGTTTTACTTAGTTTAATATATGTTCTACTTCGGTTGAATTTCAAATTTAATTATGCGGTATAGATTTGATTTGTGACAATGTTATTAGTTAATGCTACTTGAATATATTATCTGTGTTCAATACAAATCGATTTTAATGATTACTAAAAGAAAAAAGTAGATTATGTTAAATTACTTAACATTTTATTTGATTTCTATATTTTTTTCAGATGTACAGCTTTTAATGAAATTGGATATCGTTGCAAAAAAAGTTCTCTTTTATATTTGTATATTTAAACTGATAAAATCTTTAAGAATACCTTATTCGATATTTTTGTCAGGAAAATAGAGCACGTTTCTATCTCACAATTTGTGCAATTTCTGTTAAATACATAATTATTTTACGACCTCCTAATGCATATGAATCAAAATTAACTTTTATTATCGGTTTTATACGACAGAAATACATCGATTTTGAAAATAACCATTAGTATTTCTATTATGCAATAATTTTCTTTCCGATTAGAAGGCTAAAATTAAATATCATGATATGATTATTCATAATATAATTTTTTTTTTATAAATATTTTATATTTCTAAATAAAATATATGTATTCAATAAAGAGCATAAGAATAACTTGAGTTTTATTCAAAGCTAAGAATGAATAAAACTCTAAAAACACCACAGGAAAAACAACTAATTTATTTTACAAATTAGTTCTAGTCATTTATAAAATTAGTTTTTAATTGTTAACTTATTTCTTGTAATAGAAATCATGAGCAGGTGTCAAAAAATCTGATAACGTTTCGGCAAAAGTTGACAGAGTAAAATAAAAAACTATTTTACATTTTTTAAGCGAAAAAAAGGGAATGAAAATCAGAGTAAATATAAAATATGTGACAAAAAGAGAGTTAAATAGATTACATAACAAATTAAATTTATTGTCGAAGCAAACAGGGAAAAATACCCTGACATCCATTGAAATCACGGCGATGCTACTGTGATATCATAGGTTTGTCACAAATGTATCACATGTTAGGATGT
>JABFPM010005148.1:0-11648 GCA_022817325.1 Idris sp. 1 HC-2018 | reverse complement strand
GTCGCATTTAATTACAAGTTAATCGAATGATTACGTAGAAGGCGTTAATCTGCATAAATTCGAACAAAAGGTAGTCTAGTTCGCAGAAGTGAATGAAACGTCTTGGATGAAAAACATCGGTAGAGTTTCGATCAAGATCAAGATCCGAAAAATTTTTGATGCTGTCGGATGTCGCGGGTGGCCGCAGGTGGCGCCCACGGGAGATTCGAACCCTTCTTCGGACAAAATTCCGCTGATACAGGCCGATATCATACGCCGGGGACTGCGCTCCCAAACTCTCACGATGAAGAATGTGTCATTCTGTCAGTGAACTTAAGGTCCGGCTATAAGAGAGACCTGTCCCACATGTCTCTCGGACAACTAACATTCTCACTGATGGTCTTCAGATTAAACAACTCCGAAGCAACCTCCCTACACTACTATTTTTATCGTTTCATTATTCTCTTTCTATTAGTTAGTTTTTATTTTTGTATGATTCACACTTCATTTCATCGACTGTATATACGTGATTAAAATTATAATCTTTGCCTTTATAAAACATATTGGGCAGAGTTTTTATTCTCATGGTAATGGGATTAATTATTTGATACTACTCAAGTTAAACGAGTCAATCATACGTCAAATTTGTTGACTGACAGGTATACTGTTTGCGAACTCTAGAGAAGGCTTGAATTATATTCAAGTTGAGATTCAGAAAATAATGTCAAAATTAATTTAAATTGAAGATATTTTAGAGTCAAATTGGAATTGTTAATATGATGCTACTTATTAACAGATTTAGTGAATTTTAAATTGCTGAAATTCAATTTTATGAATGAGATAATTAAAAAGAAGATATGGTTAAATTGGATGCATATATTAAAATCTTAATGTTTTCATTAATTTTGGGAATGAGTAGTTAGTAAATGAATACAATAATATTAATTGTAAAAATAATTAATGTTTAAAAATTGCATTGTTTGAAATTTACAAAAAAATTTGGCACAAATATGTGAATAAAAACATTATATTAACTATTTACATGTTTTTAATTGAAAAATTAAGATACTAAGTGGAATGCAATTTAAATAATTATTACAATTACTTTAGTGATATACATTTAATATTTAATTTAATTATGATGACAAATAAAATTCATATTAATGAAAATGAGAACTAATTATCTATTGAAAATAGATTTTTATTCTATCAGTTTTCAAATTTCATTTTAATTATTTCATGGAATATGATTAAAATTAAATCTAAAAAATTTTGGAAGCATTAATCGACGGCTCCCTGCCTCTTATTATTATCAATAATAAGCCTCAATTAACATCGCTGATTCGAATTTAGGAAAATGTCCCATTTTTAAAGACTGAAATATTCTAAATCGTTTGTTAGATTTCATGATTTATAAAAATGTTATTAAATATAATCATTGACATATTGTCCAGAAAAAAATATCTCTTCAAAACACTAAAATGTTGTTTTTTTGTTTGTAACATGAAATTTAAATCAAACGAATTTCAAAATTACATTCAGCCATAATCAGAATTACAAAGTTTTTTACTAAGCTAAAAATATACTTTTACTTCCAATTATAATTGACCGATTTATGTACAAAATTAATTATAAAATAACAAATTACACATTAAAATTTGGCAGTTCTTTTTTACATTCATCAATTATAATAAAATCATAAATTTTGTTTCATCTTTGATTACCTAATTATGAATTTAATGTGTTATTTTCTGAGTTAATATGTAACAATTCTGAATATATTTTTTTTTTCTGGAATAATTTGTTCCTTTGTCTAGAATTTAAACCTGGTTCCATTTTACTTTATACTGTAGGCAATGACATGCATTTTAAGTTTGCTTTATATACAGAGTCAAATAATGATTTAATATGAAAACCATGCTTTCATGTTTTTGTTTTTTAAAGTTATTTTATAAGCATTTCATAATTTACAAGTTATGAAAATTACAAAAAATTCAATCAGAAAATGTATTTCTATTAATTAAAAACTAATCAACATTACTGAAAATTGAAATTATTTTTTCAACCTTTTCAGACCCGACGTCTGTAGTAACGGACATACTTTTCAATAATTTGTTTACCCACGGTTTTTTTTGGTTTTCAAAACGTTTTTATTTTGTTTGATAATTACAAAATAGATTTTTATTGGTTGATAAAATTAAGTATATAGAAAACCATAGAAAAAAAATTATTTCGGGTAAAAAACTTCCCTTAAAATCACAGAGAACCAAAAAAAAATTTTTTCTTCTGCACCCTATAATTTTTGATAATATATATATATATATATTTTTAAGGGGACTGTCCAGTGTATTTTGGCCAAAAATCGATCATCTGGCACATTTTTTTTAATTGCATATTATATTTCTTCTGCAACTTAACATTACCCAATTACAAAACAATCATATTAAAAACATTCCAATAGATGTCTTCTCATTTAAATTTGGTATTAATAAACTTTATTTTTTAAATTTGACTTAATTTTTGGTATAAAATTTTTTAAAATATGTTTAAACTTTGAAAAGTTAAAGATACACCAATTTTTATCCAATTTTATCCTAACCTAACTAAAATGTTCAAAAACTAATCAAGAATAAACCTGAAACACAAATTTTGATTATCAAATTGCAAAAAAAAAAGTTATGGATGGAACTATAAATACATTTGCAAAAAAGCATGATTTTAAACCTGTTTTTGGCGTTTTTAAAAATATATGTGGATTTCCAAAAAACTATAAATGCTATCAAAATTCTGTACTACAGAATTTTACTAGTACGTTTAGAAATTATCTAAAGAGCAACATTTTATTGTTTATAAATAAAAAATAGAATTTGGTGGCTTTTTTCTGGAATGTTGATTCTATTAATATTATTAATTGTTGTCTTTAAAAAAAACCAACTGTAGCAGATGAAATGGCGTACGTGCTATTTTAGTCCAATTATAACGATAATGTTTCTTAATCTGATAATTTGGTTTTTTATTGGATCAATTACTTCAAGTATATATTCATTTAAAATACTCGTATATTGGTTTCAATAAATTATAATAATTGATTTTTTAATAAGTTGAAGTGTTACATTATTAGTTGTGTAATAAAACATAAAGGTGATTCGCACATTCCTCGATAATTCAAATTTAAGTAAAAATAAAGGCAAATATGAACGGAAGGAAAAACAAAAAGTCAACCCTTAGTGGACACAATGAAATTTTTCATTATAAATTGCTGACGTTTTGAATCTTTTAACAATCCTTTATCAAAGCTTATTTTACTATAAAAAGCCATATACAAAATTATTCGTTCTCACGAACTTGTCAATAATCAAGGGTCGCGCCAGCGACCCGAAGGCTTTTAGTTTTATTTAAAATGTATAACCTTTATCAAATCAATTTCAATTAAATAATCATAACGAATCATTTTTTACGCGAATTTTTACATTTAAACAAACTTTGATAAGAGATTTTCAAAAAATCCGAAACTTCAACAATTTATAATAAAAAATTGCATTGTGTCCACTAAGGGTTGACTTTTGATTTTTCCTTTCGTTCCTAATAGACTTTACTTTCACTTTTATTACTTTACGATTTCATATTAAATTTAGCTATAAACCTTAATATTTATAAGAATATTAAAATGATTAAAATCAGCAAATTAGATGAGGTACTTTAAGGAGTAAAACATTCCAGAATTTAAAAAAATGGTTGTTTTTAAGAGTTTTGCAAAAAACCAGAATAAATAAAGAGACCATTCCAAAAACCAATTCTATGGCGTAGATATTGCATATAAAAAGTAAATAAATTAATATCTTGAAAATCTGTGACTCAAAACTTTATGAATTTTTAATTTGCACAAAAACACTTTTTTAGAAATCAATCAATTGACCTCACGTTTTTCCCACATATTCTACATACTATAATTTAACGAGCATTGAGAGTTTTTTATCATGCGTATATCTAGTTTTATAAATAAAAAAGTATTTGTTTCAATAATGCACGTTGTTTGGAATCAATATTTACTGGTATATTGATAATACGGATAATTTTTTTATGACAATTACAGGCTAACTCCAAAAAAAAAAGATATACATTCAGACAAAAAATCGATAATCTGTACTATAAAAGTTTAGTTGGTTTTTTGGTCAACTTATCTTTGTCTGAGTAATGTCAACTCGACAATGTAGTAAACTTAACCATACATGACAGTTATTGTATTTGAAGGTTGTAGAAGCGAAATTTTTGATCGATACATAACCGTAAATATATAGATGTTAAATAGAACAATAAAAATATTTAATGAATGAACCTTCAGTATATTAAAATTTATCAGATATTATAATTCATGATTTTAAATCCATTACAAAGATTGATTTATATCTAATTTTAAACTATCACATCAGTGAAAAATTTTACTAAGTTTTTCAACTGTTTTGTTTTTAAATTTGTTGAGTAATACAAATCATTTTTTCAGTCAATTCTACAACATAAATTGAGTTGACCATAAAAATGACTAGTAAATATAGTGAATATAATCACGTTAACTAATATTCTAGTTGCAATTACTATATTTTTAGTTGTATTAACTATAAATACCTCAACCATGAACATACATTTAATTTAACAACGCGATTTTTTCTGAGTGTAACAAATTTAAACTTATTACATATTGCATTGAAACTACACCATAGCAAATATTTTATGGACTTCAATCGTAAATAAAAATTCTTGTAGACATGTACATGAAATATAAAAAATCTACATTTGGAAAGTTAAGAAAATGTAGGAAAAATTTATTCTACAAGTACAAGAATTGCGTTGTCCGTAATTTGGTCGAAGTATATAATTGTGTATATAATTCATTACCGTCAAACGGGGCGAGTCTACCTATTTTTGTTTTATTTAAATTTTACTGTTATAATTTTTAAGTAAACTTTTTTTATTAATGGAGTACTTAATTCAGATTGCAAAGAAGATATAATTAAAATAGTTTCAACTTTTATTACCTATTTGAAGTTATTTTAGCTACATGTAGGAACTCGTTTCTAGCGCTTTGTATGAAAATGTAGCAAACTTTTAATTAGTGGTCCATAAATATATTTTTTATATTACTTTTCAGATTTGTGTTACATTGAGGACATTTCTGAGAGTAAATATTTATATATTTAAGATCAAAAAAACTGATCATTATGTAAGTTTAATTGATATAAGCAAAAGTCAAGAAATCGTGGAGCGAGTCTACCCACTCTTTCCAACGTTCAAATAAACTGTGATAATCAATTAGTATCAATTTTTTATGTAAATATAATCATTTTTACTATATTTAATTGTATTTTTCATATTTACATTAGTATATTTACAGTTAATGAAATAATGTGATCAATAATTGTTAAAATACGTTAATCAAATAAAATGATTATTTTCGTTTAAATGTTAATAAAAAAGCTACTATTAAATCAAAAGTCATTATTTTTTTGTAATAAATAAGTTATAAAATTAACTAAAAAATATTGTTGTATACTAAATTGTAGTAAAATATGATTATTTACATTGTTGAAAATAAATGGCTAGACTCGCCCTATCCAGTCAATTTGCCAACTCTTTTACATAAATACATCCAAAAAAGGAACATACCTATAACTTTTGAAAAGTTTTTTACGGCTGTAAAATGGGATAAATGGCGATTGAAAATCACTTAATTAATACCATTTTTCGATGATTTTTTTAAAAAATATATTAAGTGAAAGTTTAACAACTAGAAAACATTGGTAGACTCGCCCCGTTTGACGGTATATACATTAATAAAATATACAATAAAATTATTTCACCATGAGAGTGTGCGCGAGAAGATGAACACACTTTCCGACGATTACACTGTTCGAAATTAATAACACTGTCTTTTTGACTTTATTATTATGTCATTTTATTGTGTTTATTTATTCATATGGTTAACCCTTTCAATACCGGATTATTTTTTAAGTTAAAAATGTGATTTTGTACATGAATTCGAAAATTACTTTGCACTAATAACACAAAAAAACAAACGATTTTTTTGTCTATATTTCATAATATTTTATATTTTTAGGGATGAAAATATTTACAGGTGTTGTATAAAGTCTATTTTCATCTAAATAAGTAGCAAAAATTCATGCAATTATTATTACTTTGATTTAATTACAACAATTAAAAATGAAGCAACACCGCAAACGAAAGGCTTAAAAAATTACACTTAAATGTACGTACAATAGGTGTGCTAACATTTTTTAGCATGCTTTGATTTTGCTAAAAAAAATCTTGAAATTGAACTGTTTCTGTGTACCCTTTAATACGCGACGCTATAATCTTCTAGCGTTTTCTACTTTGTACGTTGTATAAATGACTTCTAATAGGAAATTTAAACATTAAATTTATTTTCAAACAAAAAATCAGGAAACTTTTCAACTATATTTATTAACTATTTAAACATATTTCACCGTTATTCCAACTAAAGTCGAAAAAAACTGGGCTCTGAAACTATTACAATAAAAAATTATGACATTTTTAAAGCAATTTACACTTGAGTCATACATTATTTGAAATACAACTGCATTTCTGCTAAGAAATCGGGCACTGTATATTTGTTTTATAAATTTTATCATAATATTTATAACATCAAACAATGAAATCGTTGTTAAATATTCTTATTTTTTAACAGAACAGCATCCTATCTATGTGTGATTCGAACTAATAATTCTCGTAGTAAAATCACTCCTCAAAATGTCATCAATTTTTAAACAAATAATTTCAATGTCTAATTTTTTTCAATTTTAGTTTGAAGAACTGTTCTCACTGTCAAAATAAAACCGAAAATGGAACATAAAATCAAAAAAATTAAAACTTTTAAAGAATAAATTAAACATATTTATATGTTGTGACTCCACTTAAAGATTCATTATTCGAATAATTTTTATCAGATTAGTGAAAAATAAACTTTTTCTCATGAAAGTGAAATACTATAAAGTACCAAAATATTTAATAATTTTCTTCCATTATCCATCATCTTTTCGTTGAATTTCTCCTTAAACAAGTATGAGATTCAGATAAAAACACCATTTTTGTTTGACCGTATTTCATAATAAATTTTATAATCAGCAGTCGTATATTCGTTTTTATGTTGAATTTGCGTGTTTTTATTTGCATTATGTAAATTTAGATGAAAAATACACTATTCTGGCTAATTATTGCAGTTTTTTAATAAATTTGTCAGTATCTAGAATCCTAAAACTAAGGATTTTAAGAGAACATAAAATCGCATAAAATATTATAAAAATAATAACAAAAGACAAATTACTTGTAATTCATTGTGATAAAACATAATTTTTTTATCAAAAAGAAACCATTTAAAAACAAAATATCTACATTCTGAATAATTTTCTTCAAATTTCCGTTTTTATTTAAAAAAAAAATATATATATATATCAACATTCAATATAAACTTAATTTTAAATTATTATCTACATTAGAAATGGAATTTTCAATTTTAGCAAACTACATTTTGCTATTATAAAAAAAGAAACTAGTATTAATTCATTATCAAAAAACTAATAACTTTGTTTACTGTAACAAATGGACCAAATCTTTAAAAACTTGTTTACAAAATTTCTTCAAACACATCTTTCAACCAAAAATGCCAAACTAATTCTCGAAGCCAACTCAAAAATTTGGTGAACAAATTCGTTGATTAAAGCGTCAAACGTCTCGTATAATTAAAATGCAGTAAAAATGTCCCGGGCGGACAGGTGCGACACGCATGTATACGTGGCTAGCCTGGGGTTCCCTGTACATTTCATTTCCAGAGCGGAGGGGCCGCGAGAAGACACGGCCGCGAATGTTGTTGCCGCTTCGGGTGGTTGAAGGTGGTGCCTTACGTTACTTTGAAGTGTCAACTGCAACGAAAAAGATAAAAGGAGCGAAAATAAAATTCAGCTAACGATCCATCATGCTGACGTGCTGCTCAAAGACGGGCAGCGCCGCGGCATTGGCTGGCTCCGCCTCACCGCAGTCACGTGGCCCCCACAAAGTCCGCCTCCAGTGTCCTGCCTCCTGGTGAACCCAGTGGACTTAAGCCGAGATAGGCCCGGAAAACAAAGCCCTCGTAATGCTATTTTCACCTGCGTCACCTGGCTGAAGAATCGGCCTCGGCCGCGCAGACCTCAGCCAGTCTGGCTCTGGTACCGACGAGAGTCGCACGCACCCACAGTTTTCTAGTGTTTAGCTAATCGCAAGTGTGATAAACTTTTTCCCAGTGCAAAGATTGAATTCTTCTCAATGTGACCCAGTTGATTGCAAAATATTTACATGTGCAACGATGATGATGATGGACATGGGCATGTACGGCTCATACGGTAAGCCTGACTCTTACGCCAGCTACTATCCGGCCCAGTCCAACCAGATAGCAGCTGGAACGTCATCCCCGGAGCACCACTACTATCCCCAGAGTGCCATCGCCCCCTACAATCCGGAGTCTTTCATCGACTCCAGCAACCCTCCCCAAACCTTCTACTCGCCGTCGGCGACCCTCCATGAAGATGGTACCGTCATCATCCAGTCGGAAAATGGACTGAGCTACACCAACTTGGATTACACTTCGTCGTCTTCGTCGTCACCTTCGTCCTACCCTGCAGGACATACTGGCTGTCACGTTCCAGCGGAGTCGCACCATGGGTACCATGTGCAGCAGAGTCTGTACAGGGATGACCATTGTCATCATGGTACGAGTGTTCACCAATCGGGACCGGTGATTCAGCAGAGGCACGAACATGAACTGCACCATCAGCAATCGTCTAGTCATCACCACGAACAGGATTACCAAATTTCCCTGGCAGGGAGTTCGAATTTCCTGCACCACATGCCAGATGAGAGTATTCATTATGGACAGACCGGGGTCAGACACTCGACCGACTTTTCGGCACATGGTGCGGGACACTTTAAGGAGGAGAGCGCGGACCATACGGGGTACCATTTGCAGCAGTCGGCACATAGTTTGCATTCGCATAGTCATGGACACCATCATCAGCAGCATCTGCATCATCCTCAGCAGCAGCACCAGGCCAGCAGAGTGCCTACTTATAAGTGGATGCAGGTGAAGAGGAATGTGCCTAAACCTGCTGGTGAGTTGAAGAAAAAGGTTCAGTTTGGAAAATTTTGTTTTGTGGTTATTTTACAAGATGCTAAGAAAATTGAATTTTTAGATTGAAGATAGGGTACTTTTAATGTGGAATAGTAAATTACGTAATAATTTTGAAATTGGGTATGACTCATCAATAGCTCTTGAAAACACATTGTAGAATATTTAATCAAAAGATTACTTTATTTAGAACGATTTCCAATTTTGAAAAGTAGATACCATCTTATATTAGAACAGAATTTTGCAATCTCCAAAATACAACTTTTATAGATAATGAGATAAAAAATGGCAGGGAACCTTGAATTTGAATAACCGTTTTTTCTTGTTCCTTGATATCATAATTTTAAATAAATCTTTTACAACCTTCTAAAAGTAATTTCAAAATTTTAATCAGCGCACCATAATTAATAAATCCTGAACATATAAATTTATTAATACATTTTATAACATTTTTTCATTAAACTTACAACAAATTATCATATGACTAAGTTCTTAAATGTTATCAAGAATTCGAGAAAGAATGAAAAATTATTAAACTTCGAACAGATTTAACGGTGCAAAAGATTGTTACGTAGTAAATTTTATCGGAGAAATATGCAAGGATAAGAAGCTAACACATCGATAAGGTGCAATGAAATTAATGAAATGGCAGTGCACTTTTTTTCCTCACTAAGAGAAAACAGTTTCATTCATTAGCACTGCTTCTAATAAATGGAGAAATAATTAATTGATTAAGTCTGATTAAAGTACAGTGGTATGCTAAAGAAGAGATCTCCAGCGGGGAAAAAATGCACAGGTCATCATAGCCAATGTTGCGTGGTTATAAATAAGCTTCAAGATTGCTTCGAAACGATAGTCAACATTAGTATAGTAATCTCGAATCGAATACTGGTTGCAACCGTTAAATCATCTCAAATGAAAATTTAATGAGGATCGCATCACAGTGATTCTAATTAATTCAATTTAATTTCATAAGAAAGCACAAGGTTTGGTCAATACATTTTTATTCAATTTGTATTACATTCAAATATCCTGAGAATGGTTTACAAATTAATGCTTCAAGTTGGTAATTATAAATATTTGAAAGCAAAGCTTCCTCAGGATATGAAATCATCTCAGAATCATGTAAAAATCGAAAACGAGTTGAAACATTTTTGTCGTTTCTCAGTCGAGACAAAAACTGACATATTCTGGCGCCAGACTGTCGAATCTCTTGGAAAGTGATGTTTATCATTAAACGTGTTAAATCAATTAAAACTTTAACGGAACCGGTCAACGTGTTCTTATCTCGACAATTTGCTTGCGATCAAAATTGTTTGATGAATAAATGGTATGCAAAAGTAGTATATTTTGGATTGACAACGAATTGCATCCAAGAAATAGTTATAATTTAAAAACGCAATAAAAACTGTTTGTTTTGCATTTGTTTCTCCACGTTTAATGTTACTTTTGTAACTAAAATTTTATAAGCAGAGTACTCTTTAAACTCAAATTTTATATTTACAATATATTGCATAAAGATGGATAAAGAAAGTTTAAACACATTTACTTATACTTTTATAAGGAACAATTAAATTTTAAAAAAAATAAGTTGTTATATGATCTATGTATCAAAAATGTTCACTTTGATGCCAATATCCACACTTTTACAAGAAACAAAAACTGATCCCTGTGTCCGTTATAGATAACTGGGTTGCTCAATTTATGAATGATTTTGAAACCAAGAAAAATAATAAGAAGCATTGATTGCAAAGTCTGATCTATGAATACTCAGCGAACCGTTCAACTAGAAAAGATCATGTGTGCTTTCAATTTGAGAGAACATGATTTGCTAATAACTTGTTGCTCATGTATAACTAAAACACTTGCAACACTTAAAACTGTTTTAGCTTTGAACAAAACCATTTTAACTATTTTACAAGATTTTATAATAACGATTTTTACAATAATCTGAATACAGTTTTATACTGAGAGAATAAAATCAAAAACTTAACAAATTATATTGTATACTTTACGAAAGCTACCTACAACTGAATTTCCAATTTTTTCGCAAGAAATTTTGTTAAGTTTTACAAAACATTTTGCAGTGTTTTTACTTTTTACAAATTTTGTTAAAATGTATATTAATTCTCAATAGAAATTAAGTTAAAAAAGTTAGAAATGTCAATGTATTTTTGTGTAATTTTGATGTGAACATTAGAAAAAGTTTAAAATTAAATTAGTTAGAACAATTATTATACACGTGACACGAATTTTAATATAAAAATGATATGTAAAAAATATTTAATTATATTTCAATTATTTAGTTTTGGTCGACACAAAACTCGGTTTAAAAAAATTGTGCACATTTAAAAAAACTTTTGCTTTAACACATTTTAGCAATTAGCACGTATTAGTAATTTCAAGGAAAATGTCATTTGTGAATAGCACGGCTATTACTTTATGGGGTAAAAAGCACCCTACAGTGACGCTCAAT